>CM065671.1:15506903-15594403 GCA_033220385.1 Triplophysa yarkandensis | reverse complement strand
CCTTGTTCAACAACATTGATTTCTGTTCTCTCTCGGCCAATACGTCTTTCTAAAAAGCTATGGTATAGGGATAGATTAGACATTGAAATGATAAATGTCAGAAAAATCATGCATGACTTTGCAAATGTCATCAGAGCTCCAGTAGCCTTGAAACCAGATAAAATTCTTCATAATCCAAGAGTCTGCGAATTAATAAGGGAGTCTTTGTGAAGAAATATTGAAGAGATTCACTTTGAAATGCTGAAATCTCTGCTGGTTATCAAACAGCATCTCTTCAGATGAGGCAGGAACCTTTTTTCATAATTTTTACCTTGGATACAGGACTGGTAAAGGCCACTTGACTACTAAACCTGGAACATTACGTCATTACTTTCTTTATCTACATGACCTTATTCTAAATTAAACTTTTCCTCTCTAATGTCTAATGTCTTCTTGTGATTTCACTTTTGGATCATTTTCAAACGCATGCATTAGATAAAATTCATTAAAATCAAGTTGTCAACGTTGTCAACATCCATGTTTCCAAAATTGTGTTTTTAATTTGGAAATAAAACATAACTATCAGATAAAGTATGACAGAGAAAATATATCCTGTAGAAAAAGGAAAAAAATTACTGAAACAAAAATCCTTTTGAAAAGAAATATTAAAAAGAAAAACTTATAAATGATGTCTGCCTGCCATTGAATCATCTGTGTACACGTCTAGACATCAGAAAATCTGTCTTTTCTCACGTATTTTATTTTCAAAGTACCAGACTATTAAACCCTGAGATCCTAAAGAGATGCTTCACATTTAAACTACCAAATATTAACATCTGATCTCTGCAGAGTGAAATCCTTTGCTTTAAACTTATCATTAGGGTTGACCTTTGCCAATGTCGGATGTACCCATCTATTTCACATCAAATTCTCAGTGGCCCTATGAATAACCTTTGTTGGCATAACTCATGGGAGGATTATTATACATAACACCATACACGTGTTGTAAACATTTATTCATTATGGTGAAAAACATTCATTATAGTCAAGGGAACATCACACCAAACATCTTTTTTAATCAAAGCATGTGGGTTGCAGAAAAGCAGATATTAAAGCACCTGCACTTAACAGCAATAAAGTTCCCATGAGTGTGACTATCAATCCATCGACATGTGTCAGCATTTCAAAACGATCCCAAAAATATTTGCTTAAAGTTGAATTTCTCCAAGTAAAAATGCAATTTTGCAGATGTTCCCCAAGTTAGCCATAGAGCATGATCCACTTCTGTAGAAATCTGTTATGATAAGAGTGGTCAGATCTGGGAAAATAATCAAGTCTATTTCTCATATACTTACAGGATGGTTAAAGGCATCTCAAGAAATATTTAGAGGAATTTACATTTACATTTACATTTAGTCATTTAGCAGATAGTCGAGGAGACAATGAAGCGGTAAATAGCCGATACAACAATAGGTGAACAAGTGCTACAACAATGCTACCGAGTTACACAGAGAGCGAAGTTACAAAAGATTATTATTATTTTTTTTTTTTGAAAGAATTTGTCATGCAATTTAAAATTCATAGGAAAACCCAAAGTCATTTCACTCTGTATCGCCACAAAAAGATTGTACCATCTTCGCATTATGCCATTACATAAAATCTCTGTGGTTTATATAAGGGCTCGTCAGTGCTGGAAGCACCAAGGATTTGTCCTTGATTTTTATGTTGTGTTTTGTGTGTCTGAAAATAGGAGGTTTCACAGCACGCCGGGGTTGGATAAGGCCGGAATGAAGGGCCGCGGCAGACAGAGAGAGAAAGGGATTATAGATGGCACAGAAATTAAATTTTCGTCCCTCTCTCCAACCAAAGCCACCATCTGCCGCTTATTTGACGATTTCAGATTGAATTAAAGTGAACCTCTTTTCCTAATTCACAACCGCTGAGAGTTGATTCAGACTGTAGACCGGAGAAATCTAAGCAGCGCTATTACCAAGACTCGTGTTTAACAGAAAAAAGAGATATGAGATAAACAATAATATTCACAGCATGATCAAATGCTATTGTGACCATAAACGAGACTGAAAATGGATCTCAGTTCAGCATGGGGAATATCTTTCAATCTGATGAAACTCTATCTCATAGAAACTGCGTTTGTCATTTTAAAAATACTGTGATATCACAGTTCTTTATTTGACTTATTTTTAATAAGATGCTTTACATTTTACACCATTAAATGGTGCGCAAGAGCCAGAGGAGGACAACCAGCCCAACGTCAGTAATATGACAGTGTTTTTCATCTCGGCTCTCCAACGAGAAATCAATATTTAATCAAAGCCAGATTTTGTAGACACGGTACAATATATTTACCTTTGGTGTCATTAAAGCTTCAAAGCCATGTGCAGTGACAGTAGAAAACAGCTCCAAATGAGGAAAGATAACATGGCATGAGCAAACGCTCTTCACCCTGCAGAATGTGTGATGTGTGTATACCAACCCAGGCCTGTTGGAACCACAATAACAAGATTAAGAGAATGAGCTCACCTATGAAAATATTCACCGGAGCAATGACCGGGATCTTGATGAACTCTACAGGAAAAGACAGTAATTACGTCTGTGCTCTTTCTCCCTGGCTTCTGTCTCCTGATGTGTCCCCTGTGTGATAACAGAGCCGAGGTAATGGGCTCAGTAGAAGCTAATGGAGACTACACCACGGGATGCTCCGCTGGCAGGTACCTCATCCTCCTCCTTCAGCACGCGCAGATCTTTCCTAAATAGAATAGATAGAGGTTGAATGAGACTCAGTCTTCAGGCTGTTAAAGTTTGGAATAAAGTGACATGACAAGATCTTACCTCTTTTGTTTTTATCATACAGATGGGCACACGCCGACAGCCATTATCAGCTAGATTTATTCAAATTATGGTGGATCTCCACATAAATTACAGTATAAATTCAATTTAGTGTAATAGCTGATGGTTCAAGTGGCCAGGGCAATTGGTTAAATGAAACAAATGATGTCATCAGGTTCTGTGGAATGAGATTACAGGTCGGCATGTGTACATAAATACTTTATTTCAATTAAAAATCTATTATATAAACCACCATCATACTCAACTGAAAATGAAATTTTAGGGTAATGGTTGACGTTCATAATGTTTAGAATACAAAGCATGGTTCATTTCAAATTTAAAGCAAGGGAAAAGGGTTGCCAGACCTGCGTGGCAAAACAGTCAAAATCGACATTGAATTAAATACAAACATGACCACGACTTGCCCACAAATTGCTGGTGGATAACCACTATCAAAAATCCCCAAAAGCTGTGGAATTGGCAACCTTGAACAGCCAGGATAACAAATGTGCATTAAAGATCCAGATTGTGAGATCTTTCTGTAAAGTTGTTATACACCTCTTTAGACAAAGCAATGTATATTATTGCATTTCTTCAGTCAATGTCCTCAAAATAATGACACGTTGAACTTAATCTAAATCTATGCGTTCAATGGATTGAAGCGAGACACTTTGAATGTCACCAGAGTTATTTGGTGAAAAGCGTGTTTTTTGACCCCATAATTCTAAAAGCGTTGATGGTTCCAGATGGTTTGAATAAACTGTCGATGGTGTCTGGCTGAGGATGACACGGGCAGCTTGGCTTACAGTAAGTTCTGGCAGAAACATGTTGTCAGACTAAAGGAAGAAAAGGTCATGACAGCAATATGTGAAGAAACATGTCTCCAGAAGCACGACGTGGGATTTCCAAATCGTTTATTAGAGAGAAGCAAATTGGATTTTTCCGTGACACACATGTCATTCTTACATCTTGTTGTAAAGGCATCACAAGGAAAGAAAATACATGACTTCATTAGTCCACGCTGTCATCATTTAAAACCTGTAGTCTCTCATGAGAAGACCTTCAATGAAGAGCTGACTACATGTTCTCTTAACAGTGAATAAATAATTCATGTTTGTGATATAAAGGACTTCAGACTTGAGTACATATAGATGCATGTCTCAAATATATTTTCTAATGGATTATAAATGAGCTTTATGGTTGCATTTAAATTGTTCGTATATTAAAATGACTACATACTACTAAGTTGTATACTAATATACTAAACATAGACAAAAAGAAACCAACAAATAACTGAATGATTGTGTCTTTAGACTGGACTTCAAACTATAACTGAAGGTATGTGTATCAAACCCATATCAAATAAGATTTGACAGGGTCACTGACATGTCCAAAGCAAGTCCTTTAAAGTGTTCCGAGTATATGTGGGTCAAGTAAATCTCTTTATAGACAGCCAAGAGCATCTCCTGAGAAAGAGATTAGCTTGAGGACATAAAGGCAAACGCTTCAGATGTAAGGGACTTTCTGCCCGGGAGACGTATGATAATGCTTATGACACTCAATGAGGCAAAGCTTCAGTAACTGGAGGAAAATACACAAAAAGCCGACAACTCCAGGAGCAAAGTGGAGAGAAAGACAAAGACATTTCAGTCCAGAGATCTGGAGACATGAAAAGCAGTTTCACAACAGGTAAACTGGACATTTTAATACTCTAATAGACAGAAAGTAGTATGTCACTCATAAACTGGTATGATTGGGTCATCTTTTTACATTTTACAGTTTTATTTACTGGAAATTATTAGAGTGAAATGTAAAAAAATAGGTACAATTTTAAAGATCAACATAAAAAAATATTTTTGTCTTCTCGACATTGCAAACACGTTATTTCAACACAATCATACCAGCTGTCATTCTTCTTACATGACAGCACTTTAACTTCATCAAAGTAGGTTCAATTTCAACTTATTTTGATAAGTTGTATCTCCTCTAGTATTATTTTCTTTATTCAATCTTTTTTTAGCTGAAATAACTTGCGAAGTCAGCTTGATTGTATAAAATGTTTTTAATCAGAATAAAATGTTACGAGACAAAAACAAAAGGATGAGAACACTGAAAGATAAATATTATATGAAACGATAACCATTTTGCATTGATATCTTTAATTTCCTGTTTGATATTCAGCGGGTGCTGAAAGATTTCCAGCAGTCTTTCCATCAGCCGTGATTTTCTCAGACGCCCATGCAAGTTCACCTTCACACGTAAGCAAATGCTTGAAAATAGTGCCTAACAACTCTTATCAGAATAGTATGTTACATAAGCAGAGACCAGCCGAAGGTAAACCTGTTTCAAGGACGAAAATAATTCGTTTGATTGTCATTAATCTTGGATTATAGGTGTCACTCAAATTTGTCGTTATGTAAGGATAATATCCCTGCTTTTATTCTGTTCATACATTATACATTCAGTCTGTACAAAGACCAAAAACACTCCTCTGTGCATGATACATATCATAGTTTTATAGTATATATCGATGAAATAGATATTTAATATTTTTGAAATGTAATGTTATATTGTCGTATATTCAAAATCAAAATGTTCTTTTGTGGCAACATGCTTCAATACACCAAATCTATTTTTGGATTGAAACACCAAACCCAAAAATGTATAATTCTGCAAAAAACACAAGGAAACAGAGACACTGACTGGCACAACTTGCCCCAGTATTCTTTACAGTACGTGTAAAGAGCAGAAGCATGGCTCAGTCTGAGCGTGAAGTTCTCCGTTGATGTCTCTCAGAGCTTTATGACAGTAAGCTTTCATATTGACAAGCTGAATGATCCATGGAGTCTCACATGAGGAAGAGGCATGATAAAAAGGAGACATGCGAACAGAAAAATGGTCGGGGAGCTCAGGAATGCCAGAGATGACATAATGAGGACAATAAAGTTCATGCTTCTTTGGTAAGAGCCTGAAGTACACTAAAATCATTTCTGTTGTCTGTAGAGTAGGGTTTGAATATGAAGAAAACTGGATTGGTTAAGATATTGAGCTGTGAGTCACAAAATAATTAAACGTAAAGATTAAGATCAAAGAAATCTTTTTACACGTGCAACTTGCACATCTTAAATAAAAATTTGTCTAACCCCCCTCGTCAATTCACAACCCAAAAGAAGATCATTTGAAAAATGTTGGTTACCGACAATTATCTTGAAAATAATATGAGCAAACATACTCAAAAACAAATGGGTTTGGATAAAAGTGTCTTTTAATTATAGATATAAAATCTAATCATTCAATTACAGATTTACACGTATGGATAGATATCTGAGACAAGAAATATTGATCTCTTTCATATTATGACTACATTCATTTATACTGTTCTACATTTAATAAACAAATCAAACGAACTAACATCATTTAAACTTCCCATAAAAACCATGAGACAATCTTCTGGAAGTGAAAGAAAAGAAAGAATTGGATAAAAGATTGAAGACATGAAGACATGAATAATAGAGTGCCATGGGTAGGTGACATGAGACAAGTAAATAAACAGGTAAGAGCAAAAGTGTGAGTGACGTCTCAGAACACATTTGTGCAGTGAGTCACAGTTAATTAAAGTGTTAAAACACTAAAATACTGTACGCTTAAAACACACATGAGTGAAACATGACAGACTGTGATAATGAACAATACACGTCTGAAACCTCTCTTTAATTTCTAATGACATTATCTGATTTTAAATCAATTTATATCCACGAAAGGTTCATCCAAGAATAAAACAGAGAAAAATCCCACATGCTGTTCAAGTACCTGGACAGAATTCTTCTATTATTCAAATTTAAAGTTATAGTTCACCCCAAAAGAAAAAACGGTTATTAGTTACTCACCCTCAAACCTGTACGAGTTTCTTTTGCAAAATACAAAATAAAATATTTTGAAGAATATCGGTTACAAATAGCACTGGCAGAATGGACACCAAATGTTAAAATGAAGGTTTCTCTCATCTTTAATAAATTATTAGTCAGTTTTCGAATGATTAAATAGCAATTATGCATTTTCAAGTAACCCAGAGCTAGTGTATATGCATTAAAGTCAAGACTGTCCTAAAATAAAAATCATAAAGGTGATCTTATCATGATCAACAGTTAGGTCTTAAAGATAAGGGACTTTTCTTGTCCCATGGGTTTGAAGAAAGATTGTTACAGTCAGATAGTCCAACCTGTCATTCTTCAATTAAATGTACGAATAAGATTATACAAATGTTAATAATTTAATCTAATATGATCTAATATTCCAAATTTTGACTCAACTTTGTGTCATGCAAACATCCATCCAGAACAGTCTCTCCCTCTCAAGATGAATAAATTAACAGCTGGGCAATTCAATGAAACTGTCAAATTTACATGAAAATACCTTTTTATCAAAAGTTAAAGGATACTTATAGCACAGATGTAAGTATTTGGTTGTTTAAAACCTATGTGAGGTCTCTTTACATTACAGAGAATTATTTTATTTTAAGTGCATTATTTTTCAAAGTGAAGTTAGAGCTATTTTCAGTTTTGCCATATCTATAACACTCCATTTTGTTCATAGATGGACACATGAATATTAAAATATAATAATTATATCGTGGTCTATGAAGAACTATACCTTGGCCATTTGTTGGATATTTTCGATTCTGGTTTGTTGATTTTCATTCACATAAATCTTAAGAAGTTTGTTGTCTCCCAAAATTGGTGTCCATTTTTTGTCAAGTCCATAACACTGGTTATTTATCTTTTTTAAATAGAAAACTTGTTCATAGACAGATATATTTTTTTTTTGTTTAAACACTCTCAACAAGTGTTTTGTAATATAAATAAGTGGTTCAGTTTACAGGTTACAATTACATTCTAAGAGCATTTTTACGTGACGTCCAAAAAGCTGGAATTGCTGTAAAATGTAAAATGATAAATGTCTTTCGACTTCCCACAAAAGCATTTTTCTTATATTATTGATCATTATATCATGCAGACAAATCATAACACTACACCAGTCAGCCGCATGGTTAACATCACAAATCCATTTTTCTGGTTTTCCTCCTTTAATTTGTGCCAGTGGTCGGCCGACTACATCTCCACAGAGAGAAGGAATCCAACTGTATTTGTTTGTTCAGCAAAACCTCAGTGTGCTGTGCCAGCCCTCCTTCTTCACCCTTGGGTTTCTGTTACACATTCAGAATCACAGAACAACAACATGTGTTCAGGTTCACCCTCATCATATCTGCTTAATAAAGATATGTATTTAAAAGTGTCACTGTGCCGGCTGTTATTTACTGAATGTTTAGTTGGTTTTGTGTCCTTTTTAACCCCAATATAAAAACCCCGATATAAATACAGTCAGAGTATCAGACGAGCATATTAACAATTAAATATTTCTGTCACAATAAAAACAAACATGTGCTAAAAATGTCATTAAAATGAAGTCATTTTTTAATTTATAAGTCATTTATAAGAGTTAAAAACAATATTAAGACTCAATAAAACACAGACGATGTGATACACTGGTGTCATTACACTGTTGTTTTATGGAAGAAAATATATGAACTATGTATGTTTAAAAATATTTTTACATAAGATCGTTTTTACCACATTGGCAGATAAGTTTAAGGAAATATTGTTCTAAAATATTGCGAATTCTTATAAACATTGATCATTTAAATGATTTATAAAATAAGTTGAAGATATTTATTTTAAAATCAAGACAAAAAATTTAAGTATAACAAAGATTTTTGTGTTGTATGGATCATAAGGTAGGAAAAAAAGATGATGTGAGGTTATAAAGATATTAATAATGGAAACCTGTTCTTTCTGAAAGTTAAGTAAAGACCAAAAAAGTTTCTTTGACCAGTTACAACATTTGCAAAAATAATGAGAAGGAACTGTCATGCCATCTGTCAACTGGTTTATCTCCAGATTCAACATTTGAGTCCTAGTTTAGTTTGTTGATGGAATCCAGCGAATCCTCCTCACATAAATAATTGTATGATGACATTCGGATTGATGCTGACAGTCGTAAGGGACCAAACGTCTGGACCATTGAAACTGTGTCAGTGTGGGATAAAAGCTCACTCGCTGCTATTATCAGTCGGTCACATTTCTTTGTCTCCTCTCTTTTATCTCATGCTCACTTCTCAAACTTATCAGATGTCTATATTGATCTTGCACAAGTTAGATGACAGTCTGCGGGCTTCTTCTTCTGTCAAAGAGTTCTCAATCTGACACTTTGACATTTCAGTTATGTCAGCGTGGAGGAGTTTCACATGCCATATTAAAGTATTTCTGTCATTCTCATGATAACTGTCTGTTTTAGATTGTCATATATGTAATTTCACCTTTTCAAGGATCTTCCATGGGAAAGCATAATACATTAAAATGCCCACACGCGAGTTTTCATAAATCCGTCAAGAACACCAAAAATACTCAAAACTCAATATGCAAAGTCTCATTCTCTAATTGCGAGTTAACATAAATCAATAATTTGAATATAATTTCAGTCTTTGATATGACAGTCAATATTAAGTATAATTGTTATTTTGTGCTTTACATTATTTTGGACGATTGTGAAGAAAAACTTAAAATGACTTTCTATGCTTAACATCAATAACAATGTTTATTAATATCAGTATTGATCAATTCATCAAAAAAAATCAAAGAAAACCTTTAAGAAGCATTTCAGAATTTAAGATCTTATAGGAATGGGATGGGATGAAAAAATCCAAGAATGCACAAACAGCTTGACCATGTTGACCTTTTCTAGGATTGTTTTTTTCATAAATATATTTTCAATAGAAGTTATCCTGTTTGAATGTATAAAACTCAGAAACAGTTTGAAAATCTAGTGAACTTTCATGTCTGTTGAACATCTCCTACTTAAATCCATGATCTGTTTGACTAAGCCTTCTTAGTGAAAAATACTCAAAGCCTCCATCTGCATTACCATGAGTAACATGTGACAGAAGGAGTATATATTTTAATCCATATGTCCATCATGTATCATGCATTTAATGGGTTTAACCAGCACGACTTCTCATAACTGCTTCCACAAGCTTTATTTCTGACTAACAAAACATCTGCCCTGGGTTTGCTTTAAAAAAAATCGTTCACAAAGCCTCATTTATGAGCTCATTCTATACATGTATGCATTGAACACATGAATCTTTTAAATTCTCAGAGTAAGTGTTAGGTCTCTAAATGCTAGATTGCTTGAATCCATGATCAAGTATAATATGGAAAAAAACTTAATTTAATCGTGTACATCAGGTCCACATTATTTTATTTTTAACATAACTTTTAACTCAAATTTTAAGAGAAACTTAATAATGAAATTATATTTGTGTGGAAGAGATATACATGATTAAATTGAGTAATTGCAACAACCTTTTTTCAGTGTACCAACATTTCATCTTCAGATAACACAGGGTAATAAACATGATCAAGGTCTGTTTCAAGCAAATGCCATTAATAGTGGGAAACAAGTACAATACACTCGACTCGTGTCAAGGATTTTACATTCAATTTATTTGTACCTTCACTATCACCATCTGTTCATCCCAATACTTAAAAGCAATTCCCATCAGAACATTATCTGGTCTATATTTAGCATTAGTTCATTTTCAGCCATATTCTCACATAGCCCTGTTATTACACCAGTATCACAACCTTAAAACACATATTTAAATATCCTCTGTAAGTCAACTCGTGTCCCGTAGACACATGCGTATCAATGCGTACTATGATCAGTGTATAGAAATATGTAATAATTTACTATAAACATGAACCTGAAACAAAAGCAGGTTGGTTGATATTCCCAAAACACATCTGCTTGAGAAATGATAAACTGTGAGTAATTATCTGTCAAAGTCTTGATCAGCCCATTTAAAAGCTCTCAAAAGGAAAGACAAACTCTTCAATCATTCTCTCTACATAAAAAGATCCAGACATGTTACATAACACCGAATAATAATAGAACATTTCCAGACAATTTTGCTGGATGCAGCTGATCCTTTAATTTTTCCCCAAACATTTTGTAGGACAAATGAACTGGGACAGATGGCTCAGGTCTGCCAAAAGCACAACATTTCTGAGACGGAATGATGTATTCTAGGACTTTTTTCTGTTGTGGATTAAACACAATGTGTGCTGAGTGTGCAGGTCTGAATGCACACACACACCATTACTTTCATATGCTAAAGACTTTCTGAATACTTACTGTAAAGGATTACTACATCACAAAGAAATGATTGCGTTATTTTCTCGCCTTTCTGAATGCAAATACTGCTGCTTCCCAGCGAAACATACAAAATCCAACTCGTGAAGAATATTTAGCGGACATTAATATGGTAACGTTTTCAATTAGAAAGAAATATTTTCTTTACATGACAGTGGCATTTTAGGGTCTGAAAACACAAACCGTTGTTTGGAAATTGGTGTTTTTCTACCTAAATGGGGTTTATTTGATGTTTTTATGTACATAAGATATGCCTTTCATTGGTGGAAGAAACAGTTCCCCATGAGATCCAGCATTTAAAAATCATATCAGTTGTTATTTATCACACATGCCGCTATTGTTTTCAGCAAAGCGTATGGCTTTTCAGATGTAAAAGTGTTTCGTGATTGTAAATCTGCACCTCCAGCAGTGGCACTCACGAACGATGGAGTAAAAACCTTTGTTCAATCAGATTTAATCAGCTCTTGTCCGTCCACTCGTGTAATCTGCATAACTGCTTCTGAATGAGCCAGTCTTTCTAAAGAACTGGAAAAGGGACCACGCAAAGGATTTTTGCTTCACTTGAATATTTCATAAAACCACGTTGTGTTGGAATAATTGATGCAAGGCCGGTAATGAGCGAGTGAGGTGGGGGTGTGAGCACAGCTGGACACCTCAGATGATCAACTCTCGCTGGGAC
The DNA here is from genome assembly GCA_033220385.1 of Triplophysa yarkandensis. Taxonomy (NCBI): domain Eukaryota; kingdom Metazoa; phylum Chordata; class Actinopteri; order Cypriniformes; family Nemacheilidae; genus Triplophysa; species Triplophysa yarkandensis. The sequence goes on along the minus strand of CM065671.1, from coordinate 15,582,630 downwards.
TCCCATGGACGTTTTGTGTGATTCACAGCACCGCTGATGCGGAAACACCAAGAGAAATAAAACAAAGCCCTAGGAACACACGTGAACGTGTAAGGTTGCTGATGAAAGAGAACATGTTCTAGATCCACCTGTCACGAAGAATAGAAAATGGGATGTGCTGTTGTTTATTAATGTTTGGCATAAATACTTTATTGAATCAGATGATTTGCAGTAAATGCAACACATAACCTAGATGCGTCGGGTTTTGCAGTACACACACTCTTTCTGTGCTGGATGTGCACATTTCTCTGATGTGGGATGTCCTCTTCTCATAAACGCTGACATGAATTTTAAAAAATAGCAACAAACTGTAAAACGGCTGAGACAGAGAACACGACGAAGATAACACAATCAATCTCATCAGATCGGATGTTTCCAGGATATGCACATAAAATGATATCAAGAGAGAACCACAAATTCAAGGGTTTAACAGCTTCGCACATCAACAGTGGTATTTTTATTGTATATTTATTGTATTGTTGGAACATGTCATCCCTGGCCACTCTTTGTCATGCTTTACCATGTGTACATGATGAAATACAAAATCTATCTACAAAACAAAAGAGATAAATGGATACCCAAACAGAATGTGTAATGTATTTGTGTAAATGAAGGCTTTGAGACACAATGTCCTTCTCTTGTTAACCTCAATGGGATAGGGTGTTTATATTTCACTATGGTATTGGAATACATGACTACGCTCAGCTCTTTTAGAAAACACAAAGGCTCATTGTTAGACTAAATTAACCTTTGGTTCCTGTACATTTATTTCACAATGAGCATCAAACCACGACAGCTTCCTCTTCTGATCATTTCTCTGAATGTCAACCTGTGTTTTTAGTGCTTTCTCAGTTTTCTAACGAAGGTAATTCTATGATCACGTGATCATCGTTTAAATTCTGAATCTGTTCTGTAAGGATAGAATAAAAACTCTTACTTCTGTTGTTAAAATGAAAGCATTTCAAAACGGATCTTAAAGAATAGACTGTCATAAGAGAGATGTATGGCCTCATAGATCATCTCTAGCATTAATATTTTGTCCCAAATCAGTGGGCTGGACACGTAATGTAGGTTAAGTATTGGGTTAGATTTGTGCAAAACTGAATAAAAATATACAATGAGAAAATAGAAATACACTCAAAAAGAATGTTATAGCAAGAATTTGATTTGATTTTCAAATAAACTGTATTATTCTCTTTTTGATTCATGATTTACGCCAATCGTGGTTTATATGCTGCTAAATGTTGAATTTTTGCTTTGGAAGCTTTGTGTTCGCCTTTCTTGCACAAATCTCCCATTTGGGAAGAATTTATGAGCACCAAACTCTCATTGGATAGTGAGTTTTTGATCGACAGGACCAGGAAGTTGATACTGTAGACAAGGTCAAGGATTTAAAAAAGCAATCTACATGTCATCTGTATTGGTTTGTGATATTGTTTGTACTTTAATTAATTTGTTATTTAATATATTAGAATATTAGTTAATAATTGCTATTTAAAGTTGGCTATTCATGTGGGCACAGTTGTGTTGCTTATACTTACTACCACTGTGAAAATAAACACAAAATATGCCGAATCTCTATACATTAAAACAGTATTCTGTTTACTTGATGACATATACATTATAAGAATTCTGAGAAACAGACTTATAAAATGCATTATACTAACAAGATACTGAATTTGAATTTTTATTTTAAAGATATAACAATACATTATTTTTTAAACATTTTCTGCCAGAATATTAAAGTGTGCCTTATACATACAGAAAAATGTAAAACATTTATATTACACAATGAATATATATTATACAGTATATCGAGATAAAAAATGTATATACTATCACTGTCTCTCTCTCTCCCTTTATACATATATATATATATATATATATATATATATATATATATATATATATATACTTTATATACTTTAAAACTTTTACTAGAAGGCAGATTTTTAAGCACATAAGACTTTCTCGGCAGTGACCCCTTTAAAATAGGCGAAACGATATTATTAAGCTCTTGTGCTTTTTGCATCTCTTGCGTGGTCTCATGGGAGACACCATGTCAAGATCTACTGATCCTTCACAACATGCATGAACAAACCCCCAGCATCCTCTTCTGAGGTACTCTGAGAACTCACTCACACACACACACACACACACACACACACACACACACACACACACACACACACACACACACACACACACACACACACACACACACACACACACACACACACACACACACACTAACTCACACACACACACACACACACACACACACACACACACACACACACACACACACACACACACACACACACACACACACACACACACACACACACACACACACTCACAGATCAAGTCGACTCAAACAGAGACCCCCAGAGACGTGTGAATCAACAACAGGCCCAGGTCTCGTGTTTGCCCGTGGCAACATTTGACTGAAAAAGTCTTATTTGCTGCATCTTGACTTTACACAAAAACCTATCTGAATTGTTGCAGTATTATAATAAAAACATCGAATGAACTGCCAGCACAGCTCAGTGTTAAACGGTCTCTTCAGAAGAAAGCTTGACTGGTGAGATTGGGCTGAATAACTTACTTCACTAAATAAGCATTGAGAAGCAGATACGGCACGTTAGGCTCATAAATTGAGGGGTGGTAATGATGAACCGAGCCGAGGGCATTTGATGGGCAGTGATGGCTCCCCGGCGAGACCGAGGCCTCCGCTGAGCTTTTTTGTTGGTTTGTGCGGCAGTGATGGAGAGCGTATCCGCCTCTCCGCTGTTAAAAGATCTGCTGGTGATTGGAGAGAATGGAAGCGGGACCGAACATTGATAGCACTTAAGCAGCTTATCACATCTGCGAAGCTTTTTAGCCGGTGAACATTGAAAGAGGGCCGGAGAGTAAACACTTATCCAGCTCTTCAGTGAAATATCATCATGCCATTCTCACTCAAAGGGCTTCCTTACAATACATCACCCTGGTGTTTTCTTTTGAGTTTGCTTCTGTTATTGACTCGCTGTAGGCCAAGTGAATTAATATTAAAGCAGATTTCTACCATTTACAAAGTTGAGTTTGTCCTTACAATTCTTTCTAAATTCTGCTTTGTTCAGAAAGTACTGAACTGTCACAGTTCCTTACATTTTCTCCCATGTGTCTGTGATCTGAAATTATTCAGATGACAATATTGTTATATGACAATTATACAAAGTTTGATTTTCTTTATTAGTAATACAGCAGTGATGTGTTGAATCTTTATTAGTCATTATCAGTCGTTTACAAAAGTAAATAAGATACATTGATGTACTAAAACAGATCATAGGATATGCAGAACTATTACATTCGAATCATAGTCTAAAATAAAAAATCTCTGATTATTTATTGAAATTGTTGCAGAAAAATACAAGAGCAGACTCTGTTTGATTTGTGTGATGCATGATTTGAAATTTTTATTTTCTTTGTAATAAATTAAATGTTTGATTAATTCTGCACATTGTAGCTTTACAATCATGGTTGAATATTAGAAGATAAAACCTAATTTGATCCATTGGGTGCAACACAGAAATAAAAAACACACAATAAAACACTTCTGAAATATTGGGAAAATAGCAAACAAGAGTGCAACAATTGCCAACAATGTTACATTATTGTCTCCAAATGTATTGTACTTATCAATTGTGTGGCAAAACTTATTTGTGTGAAAACATTCTAAACATATCATTTTGTATAGATTATATACAATGTTGAAAAGTTTAAATATGTTACTGTCTAGCAAAATCATATCCCAGCAGTATTATAGAATGCCTCATACACAAAAAGTTTGGAATTTTAGGAAGAGCCCAGTGACCTTAACAAGAAGTTAAAATAAGTTTTGATAATTTACATCAAAAAGAGTTCCAACATGACTAAATGCATGGTAGTAAAGCACACATTTGTGCTTGTTTACAGCAGTTACAAGCTTTTAACACCACACTGAATCAAGTGTTTTAAAATGTGCTTTTATAGAGGTTTTAAAGACTAGAAGCCATTAGCAGCATGTGTGTTGTATTTGTGCTGAGTTGTACATTTCAGAGTCATATAACACAAGTCCACAGTCGGGTTTGTGTCAGCGAACATCAGTCTTATGTGTATTTAGCTGCAGCTCCGTCTCATTTACTCTGACTCCGAGGAGCCGTGACTCAAAGCCGCCGGACAGCAGAGCTGAAATACCGTCAAATAGTGAGAAGGCACTTGTGTTCATATGTGTAGTGGTTTTACTGCTGGTCCCTACACTATACTTCACGTCCCTGCCCTTCTAAGTGTACACTCCTTCAGACTCGGACATGGGCTTAAGTATGGGGTCATCATGTCTATGAGCTCGAAAAATTTTCGGTTTTTATTAGTCTTCGTTATCCTGGATATTTATTCTGTATTATATTTTGCAGTGATGTCTAACTGTGAGAGGAGTTGGGTTTTGCTTTCCTTAAATGAGTTTTCCCAGCATGACTGTATAAACACGTTTAATAGGGATGCATTACATGATTTCATGTGAATAGTTTTAATGGAGTCTTATCATTTCAACGCTCATATTAATGCTTTCTACCAGCTGTGGTGAGGTTATTTTCAGTGCTTGTTTGTTCAAAGACAAATGATGCAAACACAACCCATGTCCCTACTTGTGTATGTTCATCTCATCTAGTGGAAGTCCAGTGGTCATCTATCACATCGATTAGGATTGACTGTGTTCCTGCGTTCATTGAGACCTGTTGGAATCAACAACAAGTGTCTGCAGGTCTCTGAGTGTAAGTATTTTGCAAAAAATATAAAATATATATTTAAATTAGTAAATAGTTTTTTAATTATATTGCTTGGACTACCCGTTGAGTGGTTATGGAGATGTTCAATAATTTAGGCATTCATTCAAAAATAAAATCTCCTTTAAATATTATTTGTTAGACATAGACATTAACTAGATTAAACAAATTAATTTGAATTTATATCACTTGAGTTAAAGTCACACATCAAGCATAAATAAGCAACTAAATAAAACTTTTTTAGGTTAAAGGAACTTAAAAATTTAATTTCATTAAGTTATTTTGTAAATATCAATCATGGTTTTACAGTGCAGATTTTATATAAAATAAAATAAAATTTAGTTCTTATAATCCTTCACTGTTTCACAGAAATAAAGAGGATCTTTTGAAAAAGGTTTACATACATGAATGCCAAAAGGCAAGTTAGTTAATACCGTTCTGCAAAATATCTTACTTTTGGGTCACTTGATCAAGAATGCAAAAAGCTCTGAACATATTTGTGATAAAACCAATATGGAAAATTGTAGGAAATATTGTAAATGTATCTCACAAAGGACTTGTTGTTGTAAATTCAAATCTTGTCTGAATGTAATCCACCTTTCTGAAGTCACTTTAGTTAAAGAATAATCAATGGAAACGGTTTGTTGTGTTTGTAAATGAAACTTTCCTCTGGGCCGTTGCTGACACGCAGGTATTACCATTTGGCTTGAGAGTATAAATCAGCCAACACTCGTACATTCTTCCCAATACTGCTGATGAATATTTCATGAATGAAATTGCACTTTTACTGATATTCTATTGCGCCAACCGCAACACAACACCAATCACGTTTACCAACACATCATAATCAGTGTATACAACAGCATTCTTCACATCATGTGTTCCTTAAAGTCTGCTGTCAAATAATCTCATTTTGGTTTCGGTGTGATGTGTTATTGTTCTACAGCGTCTCCGGTATATAAGTGCTGTACTTCTGATCTAAAGAAAGGGAATGCAGACAGGTGGTTAAAGGTCCTAGCCAGCTTGAATCACTGTTTCAAACTTGAATTAGTGTATAATGTTGTTGTTAGAGTATATGTAATATCTGTAGAAGTATAAAGCTCAAAGTTCAATGTCAAGCCAGATATTTTATTAAACAAATCGCCTACAAAAAAGGGCTGGTTTGGACTACATCCCTCTACTTCCTGCATTGATGACATCATACCCGCAGTTACCCTCAAGAACAGAAACATACAACAAAGTTGGCGTGGTCTTGTTGCGACTCTATGGAGCAGATAAAGAGTTGTGTTCGCTTGTTTGTCGCTATGTCATTGAACTTCTGTTGATTTCAACCAAGGATCTAATCATCTTTGTTTGGCTTTCCAACGGACGCTGTTCTTAGAGATCAATGATTAAAATTTCTGTTTAACTCACTTCATGAATATTATAATCCAGGTTTATGTGCAGAACCTTTTACTGAGGACCACTGCATCAATCTCAATCAGTTTAATGCCGGATTTACACAATCATTATCGTTGAAAGATGGAGAAGAACACCTTTACCGGTTTGACTGTGATTTGTCGTTATGTTTCTGATTTGTCGTTTTGTTTTCCGCCTTGTCGATTCTGTCTTGCGGTTTTGCTTCCGGAGTTGTTGTTGTGTTTTTTGATTTGCCGATTTGTTTTAAGATTCGATATTGTGTTTCCTGATTTGTTATTTCGATTTTTGATTTGTAATTTCGTTTTCTTTTTTGTTATTTGAGTTTTATTTTGCACTCCTCTGCCACCGTACCTGTTTAATATGTGTTACTCATATACATCAGACACTTGTTTAAATGTTTTATCATGGATGTATGTATACACTCAGTAGTTACGATATCTAATGGAACTCACAGTGTATTTAAGGTTTATGTTTGGTATATATGAATCCATTGTGTTGTTAAAGCAATGCACTACCAGCTGAGTATACAAATGAACATATACATCCTATACAGCCCACACTGTCGTCAACCAATGAACAGCATCCTGATATAGATCTGTCAGTTTGGGTGAGATGTGTGGTGAGTGCAGTGTAGAGAGATAATGACGGTATGATAGAATCCAGACCTGAAGTCAGCCTTACCTGTTGAAATCACTGAAGAAATCTGGCATTCTACTGATATAGTTTATAGATTTCTTACTTTTAGTGAATAGAGATATGTTCCACATATTTTTGAAATTACAGGAATAACAGAAACAGAATACAAATGTGCAAGAAATGGTGATTATTGGTGATAGTATACAGTTATATTTCTGAAATATGTTCAATATGGTTCAATATGGTAAAAACAGCTACCCAAAAAATGTGAATTAACATAAAAACATGTTATTTTACAAAAGAAATTGGATATTTCATTTTACTGTTATATATTGTATAAAAGTATAAAAAAATTAAAAAAAAAGAATGTAACATAAAAGCAGTTATTTAATTTTATTTTACAGGCTGCACATTAGCCAGACAATAACACCTTTTAACAAGATTTCTTTAAAGTGATATTTTTAAAGTACTGTAACAATTAAGAGAAATACACTGCAAATGTAGATGAAAAGACAGAAATAAAGTCATTTTACCTGAGAAAACTGTTATATCCGCAGTAAAACATTAATCTGAATAAAGAAAGCAGATTTCACTACTTGCTCTTTATTCAACCAAACACCTGAAAAGCTTCAAATTCAAAACTTAAATAATGCAATTCATCACAAAGGATTTTGGCACAGTAACTTGGCATTGTGTTTTTCCCAGATGTAGTTTAACAAAAGAAGTTTCTCAGTCTAATTCCACAGTTTTAGTTCAGTGTCTGATCCAATTAAACACAAAACGTGTCTTTTCTGAAGTCTGTGAATTTGTTACCTTTAACACAGTCTCTTTTAGAAGTGACTGTCACTTACCCCGGTGGGGTCTCTTAAGAGACTGTGTCAGAAAATTGGGTACTGGGATGCTGTTCATATTATGTGAAGGTGAAGGTCAAGGCACACACTGTAGTGAAGTGAAGTGACGTATTACCAAGTATGGTGTTCCATACTTGGAATTTGTGCTCTGCATTTAACCCATCCAGTAAGTGAACACACACACTGTGAACACACACCCGGAGCAGTGGGCAGCCATGCCACGGCGCCCGGGGAGCAGTGGGGGGGACGGTGCCTTGCTCAAGGGACTCACCTCAGTCGTGGTATTCCCGCTGGTTCGGAGTCTCGAACCAGCAACCTTCGGATCACAAGTCCAAGACTCGAACCACCAGGCCACGACTGCCCCTATTAGTCGCCTCTTTCTCTCCATCACAACGCACCTGATCTCAGACCGGCTTTAGAAAAAGGGTTTTGTGTTTTCAGGATCATATCATATCAGCTGTGTGCCCTGGAGAAAGTTCACATTGATAGAACATTAAAGCCTGAGGTTTGCTCAAGCAAAAACAGGCCAATAAAGCTGGAACACAATTTCACCTCTCTTTAGGATGTGTAAACCCTCCACTCCGGGTTTTCTTTCTTTCTGCTCACTCCACATTTAATTGAACCCCACTGTGAGCGGTCCTGTGGCGAGAAACAACATAAACCAGCTCTGAGAACATCGCACAATTATACTTCAGCTACACAAGCAGTGTATTCAAGAAGTGACATAAGCACTCGTCAAGTGTCACCGGTCCAATCAGATATGAGAAAGATTCACCTGCCCAGCTTGTGTCCAATGAGGTAGCGGTAAACATTCACTTCTACTGCATAGACTCAAAAGCAATACAAGAGGCATACTGCCATTCTTCAGTTACCAACATTCTTCAAAATATCTTCTGTAATACTTTCTAAACAGATGAAGCCAGTGGTAGAGGTTTGAAATGACAAGAGTGAATAAATGATGACAGAATGTTCTTTTTAGCTTGTGTGCACTTGAAAATTGTGCAAAATTTACAATTAAATCAATTTTCACAACGTTTGGGATAGTATTTATCCTATTTTTATACATTATAGTTATACATTACATTACATTACATAACAGTTTTATACATTACATTACATTACATAACAGTTTTATACATTACATTACAGTACATAACAGTTTTATACATTACATTACATTACATAACAGTTTTATACATTACATTACAGTACATAACAGTTTTATACATTACATTACATTACATAACAGTTTTATACATTACATGACATTACATAACAGTTTTATACATTACATTACAGTACATAACAGTTTTATACATTACATTACATTACATAACAGTTTTATACATTACATTACATTACATAACAGTTTTATACATTACATTACATTACATAACAGTTTTATACATTACATTACATTACATAACAGTTTTATACATTACATTACATAACAGTTTTATACATTACATTACAGTACATAACAGTTTTATACATTACATTACATTACATAACAGTTTTATACATTACATTACATTACATAACAGTTTTATACATTACATTACATTACATTACATAACAGTTTTATACATTACATTACATTACATAACAGTTCTATACATTACATTACATTACATTACATTACATAACAGTTTTATACATTGCATTACATTACATAACAGTTTTATACATTACATTACATTACAGTACATAACAGTTTTATACATTACATTACATTACATATCAGTTTTATACATTACATTACATTACATAACAGTTTTATACATTACATTACATTACATAACAGTTTTATACATTACATTACATTACATAACAGTTTATACATTACATTACATTACATAACAGTTTTATACATTGCATTACATTACATAACAGTTTTATACATTACATTACATTACATTACATAACAGTTTTATACATTACATTACATTACATAACAGTTTTATACGTTACATTACATTACATAACAGTTTTATACATTGCATTACATTACATAACAGTTTTATACATTACATTACATTACATAACAGTTTATACATTACATTACATTACATAACAGTTTTATACATTACATTACATTACATAACAGTTTTATACATTACATTACAGTACATAACAGTTTTATACATTACATTACATTACATTACATAACAGTTTTATACATTAGATTACAGTACATAACAGTTTTATACATTACATTACATTACATAACAGTTTTATACATTACATTACATTACATTACATAACAGTTTTATACATTAGATTACAGTACATAACAGTTTTATACATTACATTACATTACATAACAGTTTTATACATTACATTACATTACATAACAGTTTTATACATTACAGTTGCATGCACGAATTCTACATTTGTAATTTCATTTATTTTTCATTCAAGTCATGCATTTTCTTTTTGCATTTTCAATAAATAAACCGAAATTAAATGAAAATATGAAAAAGAACATTGTTTCCAAACATTTAGTTTCTCCACAACACAGAGATTGTACCATTAACTTGATTGTCTGATGTTTCAGCTGTAATGTTGTTCAGGATCAGGGATGTCTTTCTAAAACGTTCCACATTCGCATCCGGAGCTGGATTTAAAACATTCACTGCAGTGTCCAGGTTTCACCCCAGGTTTCGAAAGTTGAAGTTAAAATACCCGGAGTGGCATAAATCCTCAAGGATATTTACAATCATCTGCCAGCTTTAAGAGCTTTCTTTGGTCTGACAGATGCTCTTTTAATTCCTGTGGCTCTATCTCTCCAGAACAGAGTGAAACCTTATGCTGAAGTCAGCGTCTTTGGCACCTCATTCACACATTGAACCTCATACAGTAAGTCATGACGGGTCTCGGCCCCATCCGCTCAGATAACCCTCTCTGCTCAGCTATTGTCTACACAGGACTTGTCACAGATTGGAAATCCACTGCAGTGTATAAGCAAACAGATTTTTTGATCCAATTCAATACAAAGATCCAAATCCTGAGAAAGGTGCCCACCGAGACTACATTTCAAAGCAATTGTTCACACAAAAATAAAAATAATAAATAAATTCATTTCAAACTCATATGACTTTATTTCTTCAGCCGTACACAAAAAAGATATTTCGAAGAATGCTGTGAAATCGACACATTGAACACTAATGCAAGTACACAACATTCTTCAAAGATATTTTGCACTGTATATGGAGATCTTGTTTAAATCATTCTGTAGTGGATCATGAGTATTAAAGAGTATAGCGTGGTTTAGTGTTGTTGTGGAAACAGTAATAAAAAGTGTCCTACAGATCAGTGCGATGTGCTAGAGAAACACAAGAAATGAAAATTTAACCATCTGTGTTCCTATAGCTCAAATGGACGGGGTCATGGTTGGTTTTCAGAGAGCACATGGACTGATACAAATATATCCAATGACACTGAATGTTCCTGTTTCTGCCAAATACATACATAGAAAGGATCATTTTATCAGATTTTACTGTGCTTCTTATTTAAAATATTCATAGAAAGACTTCATATAATATTGTCATTTTATCTTATTCAACAAAACATAATAAATTACATTTACATTTACATTTAGGCATTTAGCAGACGCTTTTATCCAAAGCGACTTACAAATAGTCGATGAGACAATGAAGCTGTACATATTAGTGATGACAAACTTATACAGTATGCATTTACATTTGTTGACTAAATAAGTTTCACTACAACTAGATCTAAAATATTTAGGAGCCAAAAGCTTTCTTCATATGCAGAAATGATATATCTGTACACTTTTATTAATGGAATATAAACAAAACTTGGATTTTAACATCATTTCGAAAGGTAGTTTTCTTACTTTATGCCCTTCAAAGATAAGATTGTTACCTGGCAACCGAAGGTCCAGGTACTCAGTCCAATGATGCCATATATAAAAAATCCACGCACAGCTTAAGTGCTTTTATATAATCTTAGTTTGTAGTGTGGTCAACGATAATTGTGATATCAAATCTGCCACATAACTTTTAATTTCCTTCTGATCATCACAACAACCTTTTATTGATTCATCCTAAAAAACCGCTTACAGGAAATCCATGAGAAACCGCTCCTTGGTTTAAAAGAAACCAAACAATGTTGGTGTGACAACAGAACAATATATATTATAAAATAAATATTTGACATACATTAGTGTTAGATGATGGAAAAGATCACGTATTATAACTTATGGGATCTACATCAGATTATAAATGCTTCACTGTTTTTATGTTTTGCTAAAGACAGCCATGTTTACAGTCAAAGAACAAAAAAGATTTTCATTTCATCATCATTTTTCGACATATTGCATATTTTATATTTATTTATTTCATAGATCATTCTGTGTTCCAGATCATTGCCAAAATCAACAATCAAAATGTAAAAAATCCTGGAAAAAATAGAAGCATATTTCTCCACTTTTGTTTTGTGTAAATAAATAGAAATAGAAATACTATTTTATGGAAAATTCGGTGTAGACCGTTCCAAGGATGACTCAAAAACAATTGTTTACACTCAATATGGTCTTTGATATTGTTTCTTATTAATTTTTCCCCATCTGTAGTATATTGATGAAAAGCCTTAAGGAAATAACACCAGTGATCGGCTTTTAAAGCTTCTCAGAAAAGATTTTTTCCTGGCACACATGACTGGTTTTTCCTCAGGCCTTGATAAATATGGTGATATATTTAAATCTTATGCAAATAAAGAATTGAATTAGTGATAAGGTTTATAACAACACAATGTGAACAAACGCATAAGATTATAGATTTGAACCAAATGTTACAGGTGTTTTACCATGGATGATGCAAAACACAGAACTAGAGCTGTAAAACTAGTAATCATATCCAGAATGAAAGTTTGTGTCTACACAATATTCTGTATGTCTTGGTATTTTGTGTTATCATTTTGTATTTATAAACCCAACGATTGTATGATAGAAAGTGTATAATAATGAATTATTTAGTCATTTATTTCTTTACATTTACTAGTTATTTTATTTACTGCTGCATATATATATATCCTTTCAAACCTATATATATATATATATTTATATATATCCATGTATGTCATTGTGTTCAGTAAAAGTATATTAATATTCACAGCTCACAGACATATATTATGTGAACACAAACTTTTTCAGAGTGAGATTAATTGTTTGACAGCTATAATAAAAAAAAAATTATTGAATATTCTTTAGCCTTGTTAAAGCTCAGTGTTCTACAAGAAAGCAAGATGAGCAGAGCTCAACACGAGTCAGAGAATAGCTCGTCCAGCTGGAGCGAACATGAAATATTTATCACCACTGTACTGTTCATACACGGCCCGAGGCCGACCGACTCATTTACAGTAGAGGAGTAATCTAGAGAACAGAGAATATTTAAATTTGAGTTATCATCACAGAGCCATTTAGAATGCTTGAAATTACTTGAAGAAAACACTTTCAAGTTGAAAGGAGAATCTCCAGGAGTGTGAATGTGTGAAACTGGTACGGCAGTGTACTTTTCATGTCATTGATAACAGCTCCACGCTGGTACAACGCCATATGTTCAAATATTCACTGGCCCTTTGAAAAGAATCACAAGACAAAGAAGTTGCTCTAGACAAACTCTATATCACATTACATAAAACAAAACGCATAGAAGTGTAATATTTGTACAATGTTTAGTTTTAACAGTCGCTTGTCTTATACAATACAATTAAATGATTCTAGTCTTGTTGTTTTAAACCATTGTTTAAATTTCAACTATTGTCCTTAACTTCCAAATCTTGACCAATACAGTTTATTATTATAGAAATATTTAAAAATGATGCCGTATAAAAAAAGAAGACTATTTTACAAACGATTCAAACCAATCGTGTGTGTCTGTTCTGAAATATTTTTAACTTTCTACATTATTAAAACGTTATTATCATTTACTCACTTTCTTTTCATTTCAAACCTGTTTGACTTTCTTTCTTCTGCAGAAGACGAAAAAGATAATTTGAAGAATGTCTGTACCTTAGATCGATTTACTTGCTTTGGTTTTATGTCCACGGGTGCCACCGCTGTTCGGTTACTGATTACAAAATATCTTCTTTGTGTTCAGGTTCGACAGGTTTGAAATGATAAGAGGGTGAGTAAGTGAAGACAAAACTTTCATTATTTCCCCTACTACTGTGCGACTGACACAAACTTGATTAAAATAACATTTAACAGCACATTATGATGTTAAGACAAGTCAGGTGGATGGATTTCGCACGGTAAAACCAGCAGGATAAAAGCGTGGAAGAGCACTGAATCGTTAAAGGTGGTATAACTGCTTTATGAAACAGGTAAATGTTTTTGACAGAGAAGCACATTACTGTTTTAATAGGAGACTCTTGTGCAATTAACCACATCTTCTTCTTCTCCTTCTTCAACATTACAAGCTGTGAATGCCAGCATCTCTGATGCCATTAAAACTGAGTGAAGTGGATTTAAACACGACCAGTCGATCTGTTATTTATGTTTTTGATTAAATCTCAGCATCGCTGTTTTTCTTCCCTTCTCTGATCCTAGTGACACTTCTCCAATATATAACAAATGATTCTGGAACTGCTCTGAACCCGAAGGTTGCTAGTCAGAGCCTCGAAAAAGAAACCAGAGGAAAACCAAAGAGACTACGCTTTGAATGTAATGTACGCTCATAAAAAAATAAAGAGGCTTGAGTCAGCGGTTTTCACACACTGAAAGCTCACTTTACAGTTTTTCAAACACATCAGAATTATTTATTCCTCCGTTTATCTGTTTTGCATTGCATCCCACAATATTCTTGTTTCTATTTTTTACATATTTACATTTACAGCGCAGTGAACAAACGCTGGGCTTCATATGTAAATACTCCATCTTACCGCTGTCTTCATGTATTTTTAATGAATGTGTTTTGAAAGCACCGCATGAAACTCATCGGCAAACTTCAGACCTGAGGTTTTGAACATTATTATAGTAAAGTAATATATCACTTTCTTGACTCATTAGGAAACACATTCATTTTAAACTCTTTCAATGTAACAAGCATTTCTAGGGATCATTAGATCCGGTTAAGAGTGGCTGTGTTTAAATGGAACATTAGCTCTGTTAAGTACTCTTAAATAGTGAAATAAGTTCAGGAGGCTTTTTTTCTTGAATTTGTTGATTATTTGCTTGCTGTTCCTAAATCAGAAAATTTTTGTTCAAATAAGAAATGAATTATTAGATTGCTTTCAACTGATCTTAATATTTTTAACATTATCTTTTTATGTCAATGTTTGGCAGGTGCATGGTCCATTTCACATCACTTAACTGTTTATATGTTCAAATGTAAATTGTATAATCTGGTAGATTCTAATGCATGGCATGTATATAAATACCTCATAAACAACGACACTTTATAAATAAAAATACAAATATTTAACATGTTTTTAAAGCTGTCAGTGTCTGTTTAATATTGTAATCCTTTGGAGTAAACCACAGTTTCAAAAGCCCTGAGGATCTTTTATTTAAGAGCCAACACTGGCATCTTAAGAGCTGCAGTTAAGAGATTCTTCTGAACAAAACTCGACGTCAAAAAACTTTTTGCTAGAAATGAACAAAAAAACATGTACGGAATATTGATGGGACAGGATTGAACTTAGAGAAAATGTCCTCGTTTAGAGCATATTTTGCATTAATGAAAGTTTATTTTTCATTTAGAGGAACTCTAAATAATTTTTTTAATATTGCATTTATTTTCCATAAAACACATAAATCAATGTGAGAACATGCCCTTAAAGTCTATCTTTCCCCAACACTCAGACATGTGGTCATGTGATATATACATCTGTAGTAAAATGACAATCTGTGCAAACGTCATCCTACGAATAACATTATTTCTTTAATCAGGTTAGTGATTTATTGTTTTCTTTTCTGTCCATTATCTTTATAAATGGCCACATGCAAGTGAAAATAAGAATAATTTATGAACAACCAGGTCTTTGTTTGTTGGATATTTCTGCTTCTGGTTTGTGGATGTTAATTCTTACAAAACATGTACTTATTGTCACCTCCATAACACATTCATATTTTTTTCTCTAATCATGCATAGATTGATATTTTCCTATCATCAGAGGTAAAGTAAACGAATAATTCAAAAAATATGTATCTTATAAATACATTTTCTGATCTTTTCATAAAACCGATATGCCAAAAAGTGAAAAGTATCATGGAGACTCAATAGAGTGACATTTTATTCTTTCATTGGAAAAAGTTTTAGTTGTATTCGAGATGTCCAGAAGCCAGTAGTGAAGGTTTGTGAGCATGTAGCTCATGAATACTGAATGAGCGATAAACAGCGGAGGTTTCTCACTCCATTAGCCAGTGATGTGATGTAAGCTTATTAACGCGGCTCTACTCTCATTATTTCTTTCATGGATGAGAGTTTGCTGATGTCACAGCATTTGCTCGGATTGGCTCGCTGACATGTGCGATCAGGCAGTGAATATCTAAAGCGTTGTAGCACCAGTAATGGACTTCTAACAGACGTCTTTGTGTAATTGCCTTTCCAGTGAAAGAAATCAGATTCTGCTCTAATATGAGAACTAGACCAACAGAAGACCAAAGTCAGGCCCAAATACAAATACACGGCATCTGTGAATGGTTACATCAGCAGTTTGGAGGTTCATTGTGTCTCTGAAAGTAGATCACAAGAGATGCAAACCAACGGATGTTATCCTGCTTTTTCCTGTCCTCATTTCTGTGTCAATTATTGATTTTCAATATAAAGAGATATGACACTATAACACTGACTGTGAATTACATATTTTTTTCCAATCTTTTTTTTGTAATCAATTTACAAGTATTACAGTGCCGACAGAACACAGAATAAACCATGAAATCAGGATTGGTGTTGGAAATGACATACTTCAATTTGTAAACCGTTTCATTAATGACCTCTAATGAAATATTTTGGGTTTTATCATTTCTTCTCTAAAATGGTATTTTTATATTCTTTCTAATGTGGAACACAAAAGAAGATTTTTTGTACTTATATAATCCATGTCAATGGGTGTTGATGTTGTTTGGTTACAAAGTTCTTCAAAATATCTTCTGCTGGTAACTAAGAACTGATGATTTACGCTGGCTTCCACATCAGTTAAAACATTTTAGGACACATTCATTTACATTTAGGCATTTAGCAGACACTTTTATTAAAGGCGACTTACAAAGAATCGAGGAGACAATGAAGCTGTACATTGCAGAGACAACAATAAGGGAAAGAAAGTGTTACAATGAGTTTATTAAAATACACAAGGTGAGATAAAACCTGTAGAGAGTAAAAAAGGTTGATTTTTTCTATATTAAGAGTGAGTAGGTAAGGAAAGAGGTTTTTATTGGATAACAATGGTGAAAAAGCTCATTTTTCCATATCTTTAAAAAACATTTAACAAACAAACGGAGTAAAATATGAAATAAAGGAAATTTAACTATGGAAATTGAAGACATTGATGAAATAAAAGGAAATGTTATGTTTTATTATCTTTGATCAGAATTTCCAGAAGTGTTTTTGTCATTTTTTTAAGCAGCTGCTTAAGGTCTAACCCTGAGATGCTGTTTTAAAGGAAATACTCATCTATTCTGTGCTCTGATTGGCTATTCAATCTTCAATGATAAGTAAAAGTCAATCATTTAAAAAAATTATTTAAAAAAAATGTTGTCATGAAAGAAATCTTGTGATAACTTAATGATATTGTGTCTAATTTCAGACATTAAGGCATACACCTTCAGATCAAAAAATTTCAAACAGCAAGAATTATTTCACTCCAACGTTTTGACTGTACAGACAAGTCAATGCAAGTCAATAAAGAGTTTTTTCTTGCAAACGTTTTCAAAATCTTTAATAGTGTTTTGTAGAAGAAAGTCATACAGGTGTAAAATGTCAATAGGTGCAGCAAATACTAACAAAATCTTCAAAAAAAAATGCATCAACATAACAATAGTATACATCATACACAGCAATCATCAAGTTTTCATTCTATTTGTTTTTCTGTCTGAAAAGTGAACTTAATAGCTGTGGGTGAGAAACATTGGCTTACAACCGGCCCACTTCTATCAAAGTAACAGAGGATTTGCACAATCCTATACACTTGTCATATTTCACCTTATTGTGAACTAAACGTTCATTATTAATGAAAGCATAATCCACACATCCTCCACCTTCATGTAAACTCACTGCTCTCCATAATAATGATTGGATGTGTTTCTTTACAAGCCCTTTCTTTATTAAAAAACCAAGAGAGCAGCAAGAAAACCCTGAAGAAAACCCAGGTCAGGGTTGGGGTTCATGTTTATGTTAGTTGATTGAAAATAATGTTTGTGTTGACCCAGATGAGGGTCAGTCGGAATCACCTGCACAGGTACTTGGAGAAGAACTTTAACCGTGACTTCATGTGAAGTAAAAATAACCTCCTGTAGTTGATGCAGCTATCAGATATTCCCACAACAGTGAGTCACTGAGGATCTTCTGTACGCTTCACAATGTTCCTTTACCTTCTCATTTATAGATCGCTCGAGAGCAGTGAGAATGTCTCGCTGAGAAATCATGTTACACTTTAATAGAACCATTCCGATTTGTGACAGCCACAGAGGAAGAAAAATCTAATTAACACAAGATATAACATTACCTTTATAAAGTTTCATCTGTCAATCATATTACAGAAGAGGATGGACAGTCCCTTTTTTGTATTCTTACTGTAATATCTGCCATCACCCTACACTCTTAGAAATAAAGAAGGATTCTTCAGAAAGATATCATCGAAAGAACCAACCGTTCTAGGACCTTTAAAGAACCATCGTATCCTTTCATAATCTGAAGATACTTTTTCCACCACTTCAGATGTTAAATATTCTTTCTAGAACCATTCTGCGTAACACACTTTCTCAGTAGCATTATGAAGTACATCAGAGAGAGCCAGTCAGAAACGTCACACATTATTTCACATCAGTCTTGAAATGACAGTATATAATGTATCTCATATTTTTTTAAATGTAAAATCTGTAAGAAAAAAGCTAAAATGTTTTTCTGGGATATGTGAAACCTCAGAAAAATACACATTTAACAATTATGTAATATATAATAAAATAATAATGAATGTTTTGTATAAATAAAATATATGTTTTAAGTGTCGCTCTAGAAAACTGAGCACACAAGACAGACAGTAATGTTTGACAACTATGTTTTATTGAATTAACTTAATAATATTTGTATTTTTTTTTATTTTATTTTAATAAATTGAACAACAAATCATTAATTGGATGAAGTAATGCATGAAAATATTTACTTCTTGTTTCTAAAAGCAAACAAACACAAATACTGAAGCTGACTATGTGTTTCAAACACTTCATATTTCACATTTCCAGTCCAGAAAACAAACAAAATGTATTAATATAATACATGTACCATTCTTCTCTCTGGTCTCTCTGGTCTCTCTCTCTCTCTCTCTCTCTTTCTGGTCTCTCTCTGGTCTCTGGTCTCTCTCTCTCTCTCTCTTTCTGGTCTCTCTCTGGTCTCTGGTCTCTCTGGTCTTTCTGGTCTCTCTGGTCTCTCTGGTCTCTCTCTCTCTCTGGTCTGTCTCTCTCTGGTCTGTCTCTCTCTCTCTCTCTCTCTCTCTCTCTCTCTCTCTCTCTCTCTCTCTCTCTCTCTCTCTCTCTTTCTCTCTCTCTCTCTCTCTGGTCTCTCTCTGGTCTCTCTCTGGTCTCTCTCTCTCTGGTCTCTCTCTGGTCTCTCTCTTTCTGGTCTCTCTCTGGTCTCTCTCTGGTCTCTCTCTCTCTCTCTCTCTCTCTCTGGTCTCTCTCTCTGGTCTTTCTGGTCTCTCTCTCTCTGGTCTCTCTCTCTGGTCTATCCGGTCTCTCTCTGGTCTCTCTCTGGTCTCTCTCTGGTCTCTCTCTCTATGGTCTCTCTCTGATCTCTCTCTTTCTCTCTCTCTCTCTCTCTCTCTCTCTCTCTCTCTCTTTCTGGTCTCTCTCTGGTCTCTCTCTGATCTCTCTCTTTCTCTCTCTCTCTCTCTCTCTCTCTCTCTCTCTCTCTCTCTCTCTCTCTCTCTCTCTCTCTCTTTCTGGTCTCTCTCTGGCCTCTCTCTGGTCTCTCTCCGGTCCCTCTCTGGTCTCTCTATGGTCTCTCTCTCTCTCTCTCTCTCTCTCTCTCTGTTGTATGTATAATTCAGAAGCATTGACTCCTGACACAAACTAAACGTGTTCACTGTGGTCAGTAAATGTGTACACAGAGCTACAGATGAGAGCAGCTCCATTCAACACTTTTGACAAGGACAAGGTCTGTGACAGGAGAGCTTGATGGTGGGTAATCTTTTGTTGTTGTTTAGGGGTTTACTGCTCTACAGAGAAAGCAATTTTAAAAAGGATAAAAGAATAATCCGCTGTGATACAGGGATTATGGGAGAGAATGACCTTTATTTCAGCTTTATTTCAGGGTGCTTTACCAGTGCTTTGGCCATGAATTCATCTGGATATAATCTGAATGCTTATTTAATCTTGAAGAGATTAAGATGGAAGAATGTCATCTCACCTGTAAAATCCGCACGAACTCAAAGAGAGACGGATATAACAGCTACACCTGAACATTCTCTCATTACCTTCATATGTTTGTGTAGGTGTATTCTGGGAAAATATTAAGGTTAATATTTCTAAAGGTCTCCTTTCAAACAAGTGTTTCACATACAGTGTATAAATAATTGGTTTTGCTGAAACTTGTGAATCCACATACAGACTCAAATATAGTCCCTAACATGACTTTGGTTATTGCTGTTGATTTTCAAAGCAAAAACTGTTTTTATCAGTAATAATACAGTTCTGTCAAATGGATGGAAGTCATGCCACTCAACGGCCATGTTTGTAACACATCCACACTGATTACTTAAAATTCATGAAATGGCTATCAAAAGTCCCACATATGCACAGTTTGGGAAGACTACTTTAACATGACTACATATGGCTTTACAGTTGACCGCTTCCTTGTGTATTTCAGCATATCCGGTTTATTAGAGAAACAACTTATCTCTATGACTCAAAGCATCGCTTTAATTTTGGCCATGAATTCTGTAATCCCAAAAACAGTCGTGTATTTCAGCTCAATTTTGTTGACAGAATGCACCATCACAACATACATTACCTGTAGTATAGCGAATGCTGTGAAAGCTTTGTCTTTGTAGACTGTGATATGATACATCTTCTACAGATAACACAACAGTTTTATGGTCACACAATACTGATATATTACCATACTGCATTTATGATGTATAAGATTCCATACTAGTATATCATGTACTACATGTGTGATCTAGTGACCCTCGTGTACACTGAGACATGTGAAGGGTTATGTGATCTAGCTGTAATTGTGGAGGTTGTGCCCTCAGAAGCTCTCTGTGTTCTGTAATTGCTTCACCTCTGGAGCGTGGAGATGTTCTGAGCTCGGAGGTCATTGGTCAGAAGTAGTTTGTGTGTTTTAGACTATAAGAGAATAAAAACCCTCTGAAAAGCCTTTAGGATAAACTAAAGCACCATGAAAAAGTACATCATAATCTGGATTTATGACGAGTTCATTTGCATTCACAAACTTGGCGAACTTCTGTTTTTTTTTTCAGAATTGAAGGAATGTATTTCTTTTAAGAAGAAAATATGTAGTAACGTTGTGTTTACACAATATACATCTGTGTACAGTGCATGTTCATTTATATTTAAGAAAAATGAAAAATCAATAAGTGTCGAGCTATAGACAGTTTAATGTTATTTAAAAATTACTTGAATTATTTAATATTTTAATTAATAAATGTATGCATTTGAATGTGTATTTATAAACACACAGCACAGTTTTACTTAACACAAATTTGTAATGTGGATGCGATTCATCACCATAAATCATGTCCGGCCCTAATAAAAACATATATGTGATTTACAATAAAAAAGCAAACATATAAAAGCAACGAAAAAAAAAAACTTTTATTCATCCAGTTTTACTATGGGTTTATGTGGTGAAAACTGAAATTATTTAAGTAAAAAGTAACAAATGTACTTTTGATCAGCCTCTATATTGTGCTTATCTGATTGCAAAACAGGAAATGAAAATCAAAACATAATTTTTACAATAACTTGCATAATACCATGAGCATGAATATTTTGCGCAAAAAATTCATTAATTAAATCTCCTGAGTACAAGAAAAAGAATTTTAGGCAGTATAAAATGCACCAAACACTAATGCAACAAGAGAAACTCAACAATAAAATATCTCTTATCTACAAAATGTGAATATCAAACCATTTAAGAAAAAGAAAACGGTCTGCTTCACCTCTCGCATATTTTTAAATAGCAAAAAAACATATACAATTTTTTTCTAAGTATTGGCAGTAGGATTGTATTTTTTCCAATAATAAATATGTTTTATGGGATGTACAGGCTGTATTGTGACTTTATAAATATTCGTTTTAAAATCACAAGGAATTTTTGTGAGTTGTCATGTGATACAAACAATCTGAATCCACTTATTTTGGACCACTAACAACATAATCAAAAGTAAAATCTCGAAGACAACATGAGTATATTGAGAGACATGATCATACTTGCAGGAGGCAAAAATGTTATAAGGCAATCTTGAATCTCTGTCTTATTAATAGAACTCGGTCAGTCGCTCAAGCTGACGTGTAGTTCATGGGCGTTTAAACATCTTTATTTTCTTGCTATAACAGCATCAATTCTAGTTTAATCAAATACACAGTTAAAAAGAAACAATGTTTTTGGGATGTATAGAAGCGTAATTGATTTGTCTGGTTTTGTCAGACTTTTGCTGAAAGGTGAGCAGAAAGGTTATAAGATTACCCACACAAGCAAACATTGAACTGAAAATTGTACTGTCAAGATATCAGTTTTGTGACAGACCATGAATAATTTATAGTTATTTCACAGAAATGAGAAAACGTTACCTAATCCAGACGTAAGCGTACAGTGCGCATTCCTTTTACATTTGCATAAAGCGATAGGTTTGTTCTCTTGTTAAAGCCTGCAAATGACGTTTCATAAACCTCCAAATTATGAGCAACACTTTACAATAAATGTATTTTACATTAGTTAATGCTTTTGCTAACATTCTCTAACAATGTGCAACTTCATTTAAATATTTACTAATATTTTCATAAAATATTAAGGGTTCTCAATCACTGTGCATTAACTAATGTAAACATTAGAACTCTTTACTTCAGAATATTACTGGACGCCGAAATTGACATGAGATATGACTCATTGTTATTCAATGTTGGCTAAAGTGTTTGATAATGTTTACAATCTTTATTACAAAGATTTTCATTGAAATTGTTTAACCAAAAATCTGTTATCGTTCATTGACTGTTTTTATCCTCTGTAGATCTTTAGCAATGGGATGTACACGTATGGCATATATTTATACACAAAAAAGCCTTTTGTAGACACAAAACCTGTGTTCGGCTTCGAAAATATTTTGTAAATAGTTTTTGTGACGTTATCTGCTAAGCTTCCACCCAAGCAAAATTCTTGAGGGTAAACTGACTTAACTTTCATATGTGGGGGACCTCCTGCTGTGACCTTTCACCCTTCATTTTAACACTGAAAAGAATTTCCCATTCATGCATGAGCAACCTGGTAACACAACACAACATCACACACACAAACACACATTATCCTCCCTGCAAAACGTTTAGAAGTCCCTCTAAGATTAACCAGCATCTTAAGATGTAAACGTAGGATATCCATTTGCTTCCCCAGATGTTCTGCGTCTGTAACCGGAGTACTCGCCGATGAACGAACCGTCTTCATCAAACTCACAGTCGTCGTCCTCTGATATTATAGAAGTGCTGTCTTCACTGCTGTCGTCCTCTTTCATGCCTCCAAACAATTGCTGACTGCTCTTCAGAGGTTTTTCATCACTGTCGAACACCAAGAAAAAAGAAGAGTGACAGAGATCAGACTGAGACGGAGAGGAGAAGGATGCAATCACTGCTTTCTGCTAATTACTAATTGCCAAGACTTCAAGGCCCGACGGCAATCGAAAAACCTCTCAAAAGTAGAACGAGGGAAAATTGCAGAGCGCCAGGCGTCAAGAGGGCCGACTCGAGAGACGCTGGGCTTGTGCGTCTGTAGACAAACAGTCTGTCAGGTTACTTTAGTCCCAGGGGAATGATGGGACAAACCAAAATTAGCTGCCAATTTAAGAGCGGGCACACTGCCAGCGAGACACGGGGGTCACCTCATGAGCTCCCAATTACTGTGAGACACAGAGAGCGTGAAAATAAAAGCCGACAGAAAATTTATTAGGATTAGCTGACGTTTGCCCTCCGTTAATTTTGGAAATAATAGCGCTGATGACCAGAGGCAAACATTTTATGGCAGACACATCATTGATTTTCAGGGACATCGGATGTTGTGTTGACACGGCAGCAAAACAACAACCACAAGTATTATGATATGTCGTGGTATTTTCATTTTCCCAAAAGTCAGGAGATCAAGAGAAGTTTTGTACTTTTCTCAAACAGCAGACCTCACACTACATGAATTTATGTAATGAATAAAAAAAGTGAAATAACTACTTAAATATGACTCTATAAAACCAAATAATAATTCTAACTGTCGCAAAAGATTTCACTGGAATTGTTCATCTGTAAAACTGTATGTTTCAAACACAGATTATGTTTATTTACAGTACATACAGTACATGTCTAATCATTAATTTTTGTTCCTAATAATCATATCGAGCATTTCACTACATGCCATACTGTGTATGTGACCAATAAAACTTAACACAACAACTCTTCTAAAAGCACAAGGTTTTCAGGTTCTTCTTCAGTATAAATCTTTTATGATGTTGTTATTGATCTCACTTGGGTCTCAGGCTTGACTCACAAGGTTAGAGAATGGGATGGAATTCTGTTACCTGTCTATACAGGCATTATTCCATCCACGTGAATGAAGTCATAGATCTTTAACTTCCCAGAACTCAAGCCAATCTACAGTACATCACATATATGAAATCAGTGATAAAGCGCCTCTTCTATTCCCAAAAGCATCGTAAATCACCGGTCTCCTGGTGTGGGCCATTTTGAACGACTTTAAGGGTTACTGTCATGTACTTCAGGTGTCACGGGACACACTTCCCTGTCTGACTTCTTCTGTCAGCAGATGTGGGATCGTGTCTGGTGTTGGAAGTCCCTGAACAAGGCTAGAGAACAGATCACACTCTGAGTCTCTGCTGAAACTGCATTACTTTCCTCGGGGAGAAATAAAACAGGGATTTCTGTGTCCAAGTGTAATGAGATGGAAACACATTTGTGCATCCGTGCTGCTCAGTATGTACGAATAGTGAAGTTAACCGCACACGTATGTTCTTCTTACAGGTTTTTAATGCGCTCTAGAAATGAGATGGATCAAGTGGTGTTGAGATCAGGACTGTGGCGAGAATACATCAACATGAAGCTCTCTAAATACACAGAAGAAGAGTTTAAAAGACACAGCAAATAAGTATATCATCTGTGTTGTGACAGACGCTGGTGAGAAGAGAGTATAACAAATGAGAATAATACACATGTATGTGTACTGGACACCAAATATTACCATCGGGTCAACATTTCTATCAACTGATAAATGACAGGAAAACTTCATAACGTAAAGCATTGGTTTATCCAAACTTCTTTAAGAAGTAATAAAAGGTATTTGTATTTCCAAAGTCAGTGGGTTCAACTTTGGTTAACAACATTCTACAAAATATCTTCTAAAAACATAACAAGAGAGTAAATAACAGATTTTTTTAAAGAATGTAGCTGTCAAAAGCCGGTTGTGGTATCATCATTGTAACCAACATTCTTCAAAAAAAGATTTTAAAATAGATTTTCAGAAAAGAAGGTAAATGACAGAAGCTAGAGTATTTTGAAGAATGAGGTAACAACACTGCCTTTAGACACTGACATTCTTAAAAATATCTTCTTTTGTGTTCTGCAGAAAGTCAAACTGGTTTGAAATAGAAATTTGGTGAATAAATGACATCATTTTCATATTCAGGAGAACCATCACTTTAACAGATGAAGTCTTTGAAGTCCAATTAACTTTTTCAGTTTCATTTGGTCTAATGACTGAGGATCTCATACTAAACACAAACACACAAACACACATATATGCGCACACACACTATAGACTAAACACAACATAAATCTCTAGACTACACACTGAACTAAACAGCCGTCCGGCCCATCTGTTATTCAGTACCTGTGTGTGTTTAAGTGAATGTGTTCCGTGTGGCTCCGGGTAAATGTCATGCATGTAAAGTTTGTTTACAGGAAAGAAAGTCGTTAAGAGATAATGTCATGATCTACGCGTGTATTCTCACGCAGTTTCTCTGACCTGTAGTCACATGGAGCGTCTCCGTTCATTCCATGAGATTCTGCATCCGCTGGAATTTCCTCCTTTTCCTTCACTGCAATAAAACAATGACAAAGAATTTTGTGACGCAGATTTTCTCTGATAGTCTTTATACAGTGAAAAATAGTTTGAATGTCCCTCAGTGATTTCACGAAAAGAAAAATGTGTTTTCTAAGAGATGACATTGATGTTCTCCCAGACACATTTGCTTGTCAATACACAGCGAATAAACATCGAATATCACCGAGACACATTTGTGCGGTCCAGACTAGAGGAATCTGGTACAGTATTTTCTATCTCACTCAGCAGATGTAAATCAAGGACACCGTCTGTCTGAAACCCTTTAATAACGGAACCCTGATGAAATAGACCCAGAAATAAAGCAATGAATGGCTTGAGACCTTTATTCTATATAATTGAATATAAAAACAGTATTGCTCATAATCACAAGGGTGTGAGAAGGGAGTATTTAAACATCAGATCTTGATCATCTTCCGCTCATTCCAAAAATAGATGATGAACCAAGTTTGAGCATTGAGTTCACCGGCAGAGAGAGCATTGACTAAAGATCATATCACGTGCAAACCTTGAGCGTCTCTCACCAAAGTTATGTCAAAAACAATTCAAACTTCTATTAAATCTTCAGTAAAACTTTAATATAAGGTTGTGTGTTCTAGCTTTTAACAATTCCTCTACAGCATTTATTCATTTTAGTTCATTGTCGGTTGATGTTAGCCATTGCATTTAGTCATATTAACAGAAGCAACCCTATTCTAATTTATAACAATCATGTAGTGATATAGATCATTACATTTTGTAATTAAAAGACTCAAAAATATACATATAATCAATATAGAAGCACATTTACTAGCAGCATTAAACACCCGTCAAAAGTTAACAATGGCTTAACTGAAATGCTTCTCATGTTCTTGAAACTCTTTTAATCTCAGATATTTGTCTTAATATATGACATTTCTCTTTGTCAGAAAAGCATAATCAGACAAAAAAAATTTGGAGGATGTATAACACACAAAATATTACTAAACCTACTCCGAATAGTGAACAAAAAACAGTCAGTAACAGTCTTAATATCGTAATTATAATGTATGGTCACATAGAAGCTCTGCCAAAACTTACTCTAAATATTTTATTTACTCTTTTTATAAGTTTTAATTGAGTGTTTTATCTTAATTTCTCTCTCTCTCTCTCTCTCTCTCTCTCTCTCTCTCTCTCTCTCTCTCTCTCTCTCTCTCTCTCTCTCTCTCTCTCTCTCTCTCTCTCTCTCTCTCTCTCTCTCTCTCTCTCTCTCTCTCTCTCTCTCTCTCTCTCTCTCTCTCTCTCTAGTTTTTCACAAGTTCATTAAAGAACTGTGGTAAGTTATTTCATCAAGCATGGTGAGTAAAGCTTCTCCTGATGCTGTTATTTGCACTTCTCGCCACATGTAACCGCTGGAGTTTTGGTTCCGTGCCGCTGTCACCTCTGGCTTGTTTAGTTGGGGTCACCTCATTTACAGCGATATCATTGACTTGATTGAAAATGAATGCACGGACACTATTTAATCTGATTAGAGATGACATCACCGAACTCAAAGATAAACTGCCTTTAACATATTGCATTATTAACACACCGTTTTATCAACCAATGCTGATCAGGTGTTGTGGCGCAAAGTATTTTGTATAAAGCGCTTGTAAATAAAGGTGATTTTGACTTGAATTGATGTAGTTTCACAAGTACAACTTTACAAATTTGAATCAAAGAGAGAATTTGAAGATGTTAAATATAACATTAATTTGGACTCATTGTCCATACCTCCAGTCAAATCCAAAAGTAAAGAGTAGATTGGGAAGTTTGTTAAGTGTACTATTCTTCTAAAGTATAGAATCAGTAAGTATGTATGTATAAATATGTTAACATTTATGTTTGTGTTTATATTTATGATACTTTTATAAATAATAAAGCTATTCTAAGTTATAATGACCACTTTCAATCAGTTCAATCACATCTATGTCATGTGGTTACAGCGACCCAACAGTCAAGTGCCCTGAGGACAGGACATGTGAAACTGGCTTGAGGCCGTACCAGCAGGTGAAGACAGAACCACACAACACAAAAGTACCAAGCGAAGGTCAAGACGTTGTGACCGCAGCGAGCCGCGAGCTCAGACAAATGTTGTTCATTCCCCTCGGATACACGGAGCTGTGGGAGCTCTATACGACCTTTCAGGCTATTTGTGTCTCACCTGCGTACTTGCCACCTTTTTTCCTAAAGACAAAACAGCCGACGAGGACAAGCAGAGTCAGCAAAGCCATCACACACATCAGAACCACAACCCACTGCTGGGATCCCTCCAGCTTCTTACTAGACGCTGTGAAGACAAAACACTGTTACCATCTAACATCATACATAAAAGAAAAAACTGTGTCGGGTTAGTGGCCAGATGATGATGTCATCAAACCATTTCTTTAGAAATAGTTCCTGCTGGTTATTATTCACTATTATTCAATTATTATATTCACTGGACATGTTGTTATGAATCACACTCTCTCCGTCTAGTTGTTCCAAGTCATTTTTTATTTGCTTGAAGACAGACAGAGATATCTGGAAGGATGCTTGTAACCAAACAGATCTTAAACCCGTAAAAAAAGAAAAAGAAGGAAAAAAGAAAAAGAAAAATGCTAGTCTATTTAGTCTATTTAGTTTTTAGTTGTCCTACATTCTACGAAATATCTAATTTTGTGTTCAACAGAACAGAAAAAGTAATTTTGGTTATAAAAATGTTTGATTATAGCATTCTTCTAAATAACTCTTTCTGTGTTCATCAGAACACAGACATGTATGCAGAATTGACAACTCAAACATGATTAAATACTGAGTAATTTTAAATGTTTTAAAACCACTATCCCTTTAAAGTCATCAAAAATTTTAATAAACATGACTATACAAATGATGCCCGGTTTCAGTCAACTATAGTTAGATATAAACCAGAAGTCCTATCAGTCATAAACGTACTTCTTCAATGGGATTGTGAATAAGATGGGATACAAACTCTAACGCTGTGTTCTCAACTTCTCACCTGTCTTGAAAACCTCCTCAAAAACACTAAAGTCATCGAGTCTGCGTGAAGCCAGCAGGCGAACTTTATACACAGTACCCGGGCTGAGCCCTTCAATGAGGTGGAAACCTTTAGATGTGTTTACAGCTTCAGAAATCTGCCAGAGACCTCCACCTGAAGGAATAACCGCATAACCCGTTACAGAACAAGCCCACAGCAAAACCCACCAGAGGATCAAGCCAAAGATTAGAAAAGCTGACAGAAAGAAAAATCCTTCACTATATAGATTTATATATAAAGGTATGTGAGGATTTTTTGTGTTTTTATCTTAAAAAAACTCTTTTCAATAGTTAAGAAAGCTGATAAGGTTGAGTGGATTAAAGTTTCTTACGTTGATTCAGAATGGCAATATAAAGCTCTGAATCAGCTTCATCTGCTGTGCTGCTCCAGTGGATTCTTGCATAGGTGTCACTTACAGAAGTGGATACATTGGAAACAACTGACAGACGTGAGAATAAAAAAGATCCAGAAGATTGAGAAGATTAGTGACCACAGAAAAAACCCACAGTCCTTCAACCAACAGCAAGAGGAAAAATTGCATTTCTCACTCTCGTCATTTCCATCATGTATTACTTTGTCATGTAGAACACAAAGAAGATATTTTGAAGAATGTTGGAAACTGGAATTCGTATTTACATGTCGGGTTTATGTTAGTGCCCAACACTCTTCAAAATAACTTCCTTGTGTTCTGCAGAAAGTCATACCGGTTTGAAATGATGACAGAATGGTCGTGTTTGGGTGAATTATACTTCAACATTCTTTAGTTCCACATGAAACTAAACTTGCAAATAATTTAAAAGAAAGGGGACAATTCTATCAAAAATGTAAGGTGAGATTTTATAAGTCCGTGTAACTGTAATTAAATTGCAAACGATATCTTCTATAAATGATCAGAACGGAGGGAAATTACAAATAAAGATTTCATGTTGACATGAAGATTTCTCAACATTCTCTTGTATGAAGATGTTTAGAGCTGTGTAATTGTTCATAGATGAATGGATTGATACCTAATTTAGGAAAGGTTTCAATGACAGTAGAAGTGCCCAAAGTAGGAGAGGTGAAAGAGAAACGTCGCCCTGTAAGAGAAACAGAAATCAGATCTCATGCAGAGTGAGCGGTGTGTAGAACAGGAATATAAGAACTCAGAAACCTTCAAATATTCTTGTCTACAGCCGTAAGTGCCAAACAATATACTGTACATGCTGTATTATTGATCAAGGCTGTGTAATTTCAAATATGAAAACATAAACAGTACAGTTATAATACTTCAAAATAACTGGGGGGAAAATAATATCTAGTAAGGTAACATAACATTAGTGTCGTTATGACAGAAAATGATGCAGAAATACATGCAACTAACTCTAAACCAAACACTCATCCCAACAATATAAAATCCATAATGTTCATTATTAGTTCATTATTATTTCTGTACTTATTTACAATTTAATTGTGACGTAAAGGCCATATTGTCCAAAAAAACATCAGAAACAATATTGTAAGGGAAAAGAAGTTCTGATTTTGCTTTGTCCATTCTTTTTTCAACACTACTTTGCACCAAGTCCATCTGATACCATGCAAAAGTTGTATGACATGTTTTTGTGAACAAAACGAAGAAATAAAGCATAAGCACAGAAACACTTCTTTGTCTCTTTTTTCACTAAAGGTTATATTTGTCTGTATATTTCGCTTCACATAAAAGAGCTCTTGTTAGAAACCCAAACAGTTTTGTCGGCATTGATTAAGTTTTCTTCTCTTCACAGAAGTTCAGGGACAGTAATATTGATTCACATAGGAACTATTACAAGACAAAAGTTAATGTTTGCAGCAGTCAAGGTGAAATAACAATGAACAAGAACTGTCACGAGTGAAAGATCACTACTGTATGCTCTTTAACTGTACTACATTCAAACAAATGTCATCCACAAGCCCTTTTATTGGTATGACTGATATTACAACTACAGTATTTCACATACTGTTACTAACACAACTGCATTATTAAGAATAACAGATATATTTCATAGAGAGATGTTTTAACCCAAAATAAGTAAGTAACAAAAAATTTAAGTTTCTGACCCTAAAGTTTTAATATGATCGGGGGATTTAAAACAGGATATTTGGAAAAAAGTTAGCAATTGAGATTTCGGGGTCCCCTTTGACTACCATAGTTAAATTATCTAATATATTATTAATAGTTATAGTTATATAATAATATTTTACAATTTATTTATTCTGTTCAAATATTTTAAAATGTAAAAAGGAAACAGTTCTGGTGCACCTTTGATAGCTAGTTTATTTGTTCTTCAATAGTAGTCAATGATGTCCCAGATATCGCAGTTATACAAAATATCTGCCTCAGTGTTTCAACCAAACAAAAATGTTCTGGTTTAAGTGAAGTATCCATTTAATTTGAACTGTACGCTTAGAATACAAGATGTTATATTTTATACTCTTTAAAAGGATCTAAACTAATATCTACAATACATGTCAAAGAAGCAGCAGTCTGAGATCAGAGAAACTTCTGGAAATACATGTTCTGGCAAACTAACTTGTTCATAAGAAAGAGAAAAAGGGAAAATATCTCAAACTGATGCCTAGACATATATTGGATTGAAGTTTGGTCTCTTTTCTTCTAAAGACATCACAAGCACGCATGTCAGACCGATGAAACAGAAGTGGATATTAAAGGGTTGCATGACTTTGATTCTTCGCATCATTGTGATTTGTGCATTATAAAGCAAGAACAATCATTTTCCAGCATAAGATCTTGCCAGAAGCCCTTCAGGGTTTTAGAAGTGCTGTTTAATCACTTTCAGAAGAACACCTTGCAGCGCCACTAAATGAAACCCAACTAACTTCTTTCAGTTGTTGACTTTATTTCCCTGCACTCACACTTTTCATTGACTTCAGGAATGGATTTAGACACCAGATGAACTCACATGTTTCAGGAGCAGTTTCTCCCTCCTCGCTGACCGCTTGACCACAGCCCACTCGTGTGCATGCGCTCAGAGAAAACTTGTACTGCTTATCCTCCTCAAGATCATGCAGGATCCACTGTGTCCTGTCCGGTGAAGTGATGTTCACAGACGTAAGCTCGCCCAAGGGTTCAACTAGAAAAAGAAAACATTCAACAATGAATATATAAAAAAAATTGTCTAACAAAGTTCTGCTACACCAAAATGAGTCATTAACCCAAATAATATGCCTAACATATTTAATTTATGTATTATGTTACTTACATGGTTTTACCTGAACTTTCTCTTTTTACTTTATTTACTAATATTTTGTTGTTGTTTATGTAGAACAACGACAAACAATTAGGCTCTCATTTTCCTTATTTACTTATTATTTACTGCTTTACAAAAGCCTTGTTTACAGGTTCAATATTAAATGTTTCATTTATATGTTATGGGTACATTTTCTTCCTTATGACTCTTCTGGAGAACACAAATATATTTTAAAGAATGCTGCTAACTGAACAACAATAGACCCTATGGACCTCCATTGCATGGACACAACACCTATGATGCATTTTTCAAAATATCTTTTTTGAGAAGAAAGGTTTTGAACCACACGAACGTGAATAAATGTTGACAGAATATATTTTGAGTGTATTATTGCATAAAATTTAAGTTTAAATTAATACTCAGGTGTGTCTGGTTCATTTAAATGTAACTAAATAGAAACACTGATTTTACGGTCCTTCTCTTTGTCATTTTTAGAGATTTAAAATTTCAGTTTGGTTTTCCGCAGAAGACAATACCAGACCAAGGGTCTAAATAAAGTAAATAACTGCAGAATTTTCATTTAATTTCTCAATAAGTATTGTCAAATTCAGTCGGGTAGACGATGTCAGATTATAAATCTGTTCGTACCTGTCTGATATTGCAGCAGGTAACCCGTGAGAAAGCCGTTGGCTTCATGCGGAGGCGCCCAAACCAGTGTGATGGAGTTTTTTTGAAAGTTTGTGGCTCTCAGTATCGGAGGCTTGTCAGGAACTGTGGGAAGATGTCAAAGTCATTTGAAACCTAAACAAGTTTGGTCAACTTCATCCAGTCGACAAATTATAAGAATGAAACTGAGAATGAAAAGAATGTAATAATCCTGGAAAGAATTAGCACTTAAAACCAACAAAGTTTAAAAATATCTCCAAGACTTCACTAACAAAGCCTCAGCAGGCTAAATTTGAAGGCAGGAAGTGTCTAGTGCCAAAGCTCTGCTTGCCTCCCTGTGGAGTTGTGAAAGAGACGGCGCTGCTGCTGGGCCCGTTCCCTTTCCTGTTGAAGACGTTGACAGTCAGGTTATATTCAGAGAAAGGCTTCAGTCCTGGCACCATGGTGTGACTTCTGTTTCCGTGGATGGTGAGAGACTGCTTCTCGGAGGGGATTCTCTTAGAGGTCAGAAGACTTTGAGTTTGCCACCAGTGCACCTGGGAGCCAGAGATGAAGCGGTTGAAAGAAGAGCGAATGCAGGAGAGGAGGAGATATTTAATGAGAAGATACGGAGTGTAAAGAGAGGAGGAAGATCAAAAAAGAATAACAGGGATCTGAAATAGTTTTGCTTATAGCTAAATAAATAAGAACCACAGGATCTTCATGAGAGAAGGGATAAGATGAAGAGTGAGAAACGTACCACGTGTCCTAGAACACGGCCTCTAAGAGAGTCCTGAGGAACCGGTGACCAGCTGACCTTCAGAAGTGTGGAGCTCAAAACCTCCACAGATATATTCTCTGGAGATGCTAAAGGCACTAGAAAGAACAACAAGACAAAGGTCAAGGTTATGCTCTTTAAATAAGAGGATTTCGCAAACACACAAACCCGGGGCCATTGTGTCTATGTGGTGTTTGTTTTATATGCTTCTTGTGTGAATTCAGCTCCAGTTCCCAAAGTCTTAAAAACAGTTGTCAACCGATGTCATTATACAGTTCAATCGGGTTAGATTTAGTGGAGGCGAGGACTTCTTAGCATATTCATACAGCCATGTATACTGAACAAAGCAAGGGTTACATTCAAGCTTTTGTCAAATTGATGAGTAACAGCAGGACAAGGGCAAAAAAATCATTCTTTCTTCTGAAGAACGCAAGAAAAGACTTTTTCAAGAATGCTGTTAACCAAAAATCATTGGTCCATGTTCCATTTTTCGTTGAATAGCAATGTCAATGGGACACAATAGTTTTCTTGCACCAACATTCTTTTAAATATTTTTTCTGTTTTGGAGAGAAAGTCATTCGGGTATAAAATGATTTCTTTTTAACGGGAACTATCACTTTATCCACAATCAATTCTAAATTGAAAATCCAAAATCTATTTCATCTATTTATTTGTATTTATTCTTGACAAACATGTTTTTGTCAGCTATATCATTTTATTTGTGAAAAAAATAACAGTACCTCAAAATGACAAAAGAAATGACAAGCACTGTATCGCTATGCTGTCTACGTTGGGATTTTGACATATAAATGTATGAATAAAATATAATTTTTTGAGCATTGGCTGAGTAAAAACATGAACACTACTCAAGGGTTAAGTGAAACACAATAACAAGGATTGTATTTTTGGTAAATGCTTTCCTCAGAGATATAATGGTGTGAAAGAAAGCCTTTTTTGCAACCGTAGCAATCTGAAGTGTCACGATCTGTGCTGTACTAGAGGAATAACAGGGACATCATTACGGAAACAAAACCAGACAAACCTGTTGCTTCATCCTCAGAACAATGCCAACTGTTAACTAAAGACATGGGCATAAAATAGGAGAATTGGAGAAAGAAAAACATCAAATGCATCAAATGCTGCAAGTAGCTGGCAAAGAAGGAGCATGTTCCACAAAAACAAGCTAAACGCTCGGTAGAAAAGATTGATCTCTGTTAATAGTGGATTAAATCTTTATCCTGTGTAATCTCTTAATCTTTAGTGTTTATTGTTGGCTGTTAGTGGAAGTGCCAGAAGACTGGATGGCTGATGCATTAATACACATTTGTACTCACAGTCTTCCCCTGAATAACCCGTCACCACCCTGGGATCTGGTGCCCATCCGTGCTTGTTGTGCGCCTGGATCTTGATCTCGTAGGGAACAAATGTTGGGGTGTTTTCCACCCGAAATGAGTGTCTCTTCACCATCTGCTCTTTCCAACTGTCCTCCACACCCAAGAGCCTGTAGCTCAGTTTATATTCCAAATCTGGACCGTTGTGCTCCATGGGTAAGAGAGGCTGGGATTGACAGAAAACTGCATCAATACACATGCAAACATTACTCTACATAAAGAAAAGAGAAGGAATGTGTAAATTAGTCGCTGATGGGTTTTGGCACATTTTATCTTTAGTTTCTCTTTTGGCTCTCCTTCAGAGGACAAGCCTGAAAACATCAAGAACATCCCAATGGTTTGATTTTGAAATAGAGCAAAACTGGCTCATAAATAAAGTTTCGCTTTCATACTTTGCTGCCAATGACAATTTGATTGTTATCTTTCAATTAAGACACCAAACTGTGCCAGAGATAAATATTAATTATTCACAACTCAAGAGAAAGTATTAAAAATTATGAAAGAGAAATGCTATGCATTTTTATTACAAATATGGTATATAAAATATTTTTTGTAAGGTTATCAATTTACTTTCTTATCTACTGAATAAGACATAATGCAGCTACTACTGAATTCAACCCAACTTTTTGTCTGTACTAAAATGTGGAGCTGTAAAATCCAATAACATGCAAAGATTAAGATTAGGATTCTGAGTTTCAAAAGTTTAACTTTCCCATCTCCAATCTTACTGCTGCCCGCGGCTCATGGCTAGTTGCAAAATGCTCATATATCCATAATAAAGGTTATCCAGATTATTTCATTTTGTTAATGAATGCATTTTAATTAGTTACATAAAAAATAATATTTGCTAATCATTTTTATAAAATTATCGAAAACATTTCCATGATTCTCAGAATCCTCTTTCCTAATGTCATTTCCAATATTCCTTCTTCAAACCCATACATACATGCAAATATATTACAATAATTTACCAACTCTATTCAATTCGTGTATATTACCTCCCAGCTGATGA
This sequence comes from Triplophysa yarkandensis, assembly GCA_033220385.1. Classification (NCBI taxonomy): domain Eukaryota; kingdom Metazoa; phylum Chordata; class Actinopteri; order Cypriniformes; family Nemacheilidae; genus Triplophysa; species Triplophysa yarkandensis. The sequence continues at coordinate 15,546,266 of CM065671.1, read as the reverse complement.
CCATTTGATGTGGCAGGTGACCCTCAATCTTTATGTTTTCCGGGTTCCGGTCAGGAGCTGTACAAATGTGAATTTAAATATTTGAACATCTGTCTCAGTTAATGATGTCATTTCATTCTAACGCTGCCGGCATGTATCACGCGAGACCCTGTCCTGAGCATTCATCGATAGTCAGAGACAGTGCTCACTAACAAGCATAAAAATGTATCGAGATCTGATATGTTTTCATGGGGTGAATAGCCACAAAGACTTCAAATACGGTGCCCCAAGAAGAGCTTAAAGAATGTAATATTTAAGAACAGTAAGCAATGTAAAGGCCCTACCACAAGGAGGTGTCCTGTATCTTTCCGAGGGCGTGCTGGGACGGCTTCTGCCGACACCATTGACGGCGATGACTCTGAACTGGTAGTTAATGTGGCAGTATAGAGACAGAGGTGCTGAGAACTGACTGGCGGCGACTCGTAGATGCTCCTTCCACGTCTCCGGCCCCCAGTGGTTCTCTTCGTACTGGATGATGAACTCTACTCGCAGACAGAGAGGCCGACAGTCATTGAATGTACAGAGTATGTGCTCTCAATACACCGTGGGCCGGTTTCAGAGAGAGTTCTCTTCAGATGAGGAGCACGAACCGTGACTTTTAAACCACTTTAATAAAATCTGCTTTATTCCATAGGAAACTCCAGAAGTATTGAAAATGTTAAGCATTATGCTTGAAGGGTACATTCATGGAAAAAGTTTTCTATCTTCATATGTTAAATCTTGAGTTCAGTGTATAAAGTCTTATTTGGAGGGACTGACCAGTTACAGGACTGTTGTGATCAGACGCTGCTTCCCAGTTGAGCTTCACACTTCGTTCCTTTAGATCAGAGAGCATCAGATGGACCGGAGCATCAGGGACATCTGGAGCACATTACAAACATCATTCTAGATATGGTAAATATATTTCATTTAAAGAAATAGAATGAAAATTATCATCGCACATGTATATGCGTATGCATTTTTATATTTATCATATGATTCTATATTATTAAATTAACTGTGTATGTAAATGCTTTGAAATGCAATTGTTAACCCATTGAAGTTATTTGGATTACTTTAATCGTGGATATATGCATTTGTATTAACAATATATGCATACAATTTAACAGAAATACATTCTTTTTGATTTAGGAAGAACTTTTTATGGAAACTATAATTTACGGTACATAAGGACCTTCCCTGGGGTTTATTAGGATTTCAACTTACAAATAATGGAAAACTGGAATGCTTCTGTCTTGTTAACAAACTCTAATCTGACCGGCTAGTTTAATGGGTCGAGTATTACCCGTTTTTATCACCTCATCTGAAACCAAGTCATAATTATAAGGACAGAAGAAAACGCTGTGTTCAATATTCAGTTCAATGTCATCAAAGAAAACTTCCCAGAGCTTTTCACAGAACTGAAGCTTTTACTGTAACATCACACAACAAGACATCTCATTGATTTTTGGAATAATTCATACATATATTCCAGAAAGAGATGATATGTGTTATCAGGATTTATAAAGGGCAAAACAAAGTCAAGAGTCAGTATCCTACCTAACACAGTTATATGAGCAGAAGCCTTGTCCTGATCCAACGATGTTTGAGCAATACAGGTATACTCTCCTTCATCACTATGGCTCACGTTAGTTATCTGGAGAATCCCATGATCTATGATATATCTGTACATTATAAAAGTTCATCGATTATTAGAAAACAATGTAGTATTCCTACTTATGTGCTTATGTGGTTCTAGGGCGAGCTAGCCCAGAGACTGTTATAGCGGTAAAATATTCCCTTTACAGGTCCTTTCTTTCCTGAAGAACACATAAGGAGATATTTTGAAGAATGTGGTAACTGACCTCCATTTCCTTGAAGTGGTTGTGTCCATACAGTAGAAGTGAATGTGTGCAATTGCTATTTGGTTCTTTAAAATATATTTTTGTGTTCTACATAAGAAAGTCATACAGATTTGATATGACAAGAGGGAGAGAAAATGATGAAGGCATTTCTGTATCTGTAAATATACAAAAAACATTTTGATTTAAACTAAACCTTTAAGTATTGTTCAGTTGGGTACGAATGCAAAATCCTTTTTAAGTCTAACAGTAACAAAAAATAATTCGACACACAATCATAAGACAACCAACTTTTTCTAACATGGCAGAATATAAGCACGTATCATCAGCTAATTTCAAGAGAGACATTCTTTCAACAAGGGTTTAATGATAAGGGCTTACAATTACATTGAAATCATGAGCAATCTCATGACAGTTTAATCTCAGGGCAAAGATTACAAAGTGCAAATTACTTAACCCATCATTCAAGTAATGATAATCTTAAAAAAAATCATTCTTTCATCATTTACTCCTTTTACATTTTAAACCTGTGTGACTTTTTTCTGCAGAACACAAATGTGAGTAACCAAACAATCATGGACCCCATTGACGTCTATTGTATGGACACAACACTACAGAGACATTTCTCAACATATCTTCTTGAATCAGGTACACAGTTTAAATGACGTGATAATTATTTTTTGCTTGTGCCACATATAAAAACACACAACTGCACGAGAATGTAGTTCACTAACCCTTCTGAGAGGTTAGAGATGACTTTTATCCCGTCCTTCAACCACATGACCTCCAGCTCTCTACTCAGTGTGGGGTCACACTCCACCTGGCATTCCAGTTCTGCTGTGGATCCTCTTTTAACGCTCATATCCTGAGGAGCTTCTACAATCCTGGTTGAAGCTACAAACACCAAAACCTCATTTTCAACACCATCAATGAATCAATGAATTGAAAAAAACAAAAGGTGTTTAACCTTTAATGAAAAGTTCGGTGTGGATGCTGGCCGTGCCCTCTGAGTTGCTGGCGAAACATTTGTACTGGCCCACGTCTTCATTCTCAACCCTGCGAATCTGCAGGGAGCCGTTCTTTAGGAGAGAATATCTCTCCCCATCTACAGAGCCCTCCGGGTCTTCTCTTCTCCTACAAAACAAACATTGAACCCTTCACAGTTCTCTTAGAAATAGGCGCCCATGGGAAAGGCTTTTAGCACGATGACTGCAGATGCTCTGTTGATAAGACCGAACCCCGTGTAGCCTAGTTTTCTTTAAACTTGACTTTCAAAATGGACCAAAGGTTTTCAAGAGAAAACTTTCTTGAAGAAAAGAGGTAAAACTACGAGTGCAAAAGAGGAATCCCCTGAGAGCGCAGACATTTCAAAAGACCTATAGATCTCTCTGTGTCTTTTCTCAATGTATTGTGCCGCTTTCCTTTATATACTGCACTCGACCCCACTGGACCGGCAGTGTTGCTTTCGGGCATTTTGTGACTAGATTCCGTCACTCAGCTATTGTCTGACAACTATTTAATGTAATACGCTGCTAAAAAAAAGACGCGCTTACACGGACAGGGCAGTTCTAGGTCCAGTTGGTGAGCGAGTATAGCCAATAGAGATGCACCGAATGTTTGGAAACTAACATGATGTAGGCCAAAGTTTGAAATGTGTGGCTATTCGGGATGACCCAAAATGAGTTTGTGAACTGAATGGGTTGTCAGTCAGCATCAGTCAGAATTGCTTGCTTTCTTTCTTTAAACCATGTTTCGGTTTAGTTGTGGTCTGATTGGTTAGAGAGTTAGACTTGTGATCAGAAGGTTGTTGGTTTGAATCTCAGTGTCAGCAGATAATAACTGAAGTGTTCTTGAAGACATCTTACCTCTGTTTACTCTACAGTGATAGATGTACACTGTACAATACCTGTGAGTCACTTTAGATAAAAGTGTGTGCCAAACGAATAAATACAAATGTAAAAGTAAATGTATAGCCTTACATTGCAATGTACACTTCACCTTATCTACGCCTGCAGCTTAGCCACACTGATGAAAAGCTCCTTGATTGAAAAAATAGACTTTTGATTCATTCAAAAGTGTGTATTAAAGGTGTTGGCCTCAGTTTGTCAATGTCTGGGATATGTGCTGTTATTATATTGGTTAGAAGAATTATTCATCTCTAACAACTAAATTCCGAAAGGTATTTTTAGGTAAAACACGATTGCGTGCAGCATCAGTCAGTCATTTATGCCATGTGTTTGTAACTTAAACATTACATTTGTAACTTAAACGTTTCATAAACATTCACAACAGGTCAACAGTTGGCACATCCAATACATATGTACATAATGAAAATACATGACTCAAATATCTTCTCTCTAATGACATGTGCATGGCATTCCATCAGAAGATTTCCTTTAAGATTTTAAACTCACCATTGAATGATGGATGGTGGAGAGCTGAAGACTTTACAGTCCATAATCAAACTCTTCCCCAACATGGTGGCATACTCCAGATAATTCTTCGTCAATATCAAAGGAGGGTGATCTGTGGAAAAACCAGACAATTGCTCAAAACATTTATGGACTCATTAAACGGCCCCAGCGGCATATGGCTCACTTTTGGTGATATGGTTTGAAACAAAGGCAGTTGAAATACTCCCCGATTCACAATTAAACTGTACAAAAACCTATTTGCATATAACAGAGCTCTAGTTTCCTGCCAGCTACAAAGAAAAAGTGATTTGTACAAGTATAATGTCCAAACTACAAAAAAACTTCAAAAGAACCTCTATGTCGCTATGATGAAGTCATGCATGTAAATGTGAGCTGTATACTATATGTACAGACTCCAGATTGACTTGTAACTGTGTGGAATAAAGCACTTACTCATGACCAGAATATTGGCGTTGGCGATGATAGTCCCATGTCTGTTGGAGGCTTCACACTGGTATACAGCGCTGTCGCTCTTCTGCGCTCCGTGTAAGATTATGCTGTCATTCAGCACTTCATGATTTGTGGATGGGGAATCTAGGAAGCAAGCAAGCTTGAATTGGCACCCATAAAGTGTTATAGACAGGGACTAAAACAGCCGGTGGGTTATCACAGCCAACAGCAGATTGTAATTATTGTGAGACAGAAAGAAAGATTGGTTTTGATAACTAACCCTGCAAGTCCTAATCTGACCATGCCTGAATTATGCTTTAATTAGACAATTATTAATCATAACAACAAGACAGGTGAACTCATGTCTGTGAACCCCGTCTGTAAAATCCAATGATCAGATTCTGAGCCACAATGATGAAGTGTGTTTACTAGTGTAAATTAAAGAGTTCAAGATGAAGTACTCATTTTTTTACATTATACTAAATTGTCTTTTTGTCTTTTATCTAAATAGGGACCTTGCATAGACTTTATCTCTATTATTTTTATTTTTCACAGATTTTATTGAAATTGTGTTTCATAAATTTTGCACACAAAAAATGTCCATCTTTAAAATAGCCTTAGTCAATGTATAAGAAACCAAGGTTTCAATCAGCTGTATGCATATGAAGAACTTTTCATGAAAGTTTCTTTTAAAGTTGGTTCACCATTGACAAAAGATTAAAGATAAATGTGAAAGGTAATGAGTAAGTTAGTAACATTTCATAGTTTAAAATATCTTCAATCTGAAATGTTTCCAGGTGTGTAACAACTTTAGGGAAACAAATGATGATAAGACTTTAGTTTTAGGTTTAACTGTTCCCTGAAGATGATTTGTAAAGAACTAGTTGAGCTTTTATAAACTTTATCACATCAAAACATCCCAGTTTTGTCACTTTTTGTTTCAGTTTACCATGTTTGAATCCTAAATGTGTAAAGATGAGAACCCACAGAGCATTCAGTTGATGTTATGCCTTCAGATTCAATGAACCAGGATAATAATGGTGGGAGAGAGAAGTTAAAACACACCATCCAGAAGCTGGCCGTTTCGTTTCCAGCTGATTGAAGGTTGTGGTTTTCCTGTAGCTGAACACTTGATGTGAATGTCAGATCCAATCTCTGCTAAAAGATTCTTCACTGGCTCCTCATGCCAGCTTGGGGGCTCTGATAAACCCAACACACACACACACACACACACACACACACACACACACACACACACACACACACACACACACACACACACACACACACACACACACACACCAGTGGAATGTCAAGAGCAATAGTGCCACCATGTGTTTCAAATCGATTTGAAGTCAATAGGACATTTATTAATGAAACTGTAGGCTTATAGTTATTGATCATTAGTAACTAAATAAATATAAATATTGTGATTGTTGTAAAACATATTTATAAATAAAAACACAGTAGTCCAAAACATTGTCATTGACAATATTTCCAGTCCTAAAAACGGTTACATTCTCTAATAATCTTGGATGACCAAATAAGATTTATAATGACCACATACCCTCCATGACAACGTGAAAATGTCGACCGTCCTCTCCGACAGAATTGACTGCTGTGCAAATGTATTTCCCATCATCCTCCAGAGTAATATCCGCTATGGTCAAAAGCTTCCCATAGTTGGTAATAGTTGCACGCTCTGGTATGGTTCCATCCATCTTGGTCCACCGTATTAAAGGTGTTGGCCTGAGAAAATATCAGTTTGTCAATTATCACATCAGTAGAAGTGTTTTTTTCTCTCTCGGTGGTCACAGAGATGTGAACTTACAGTCCTTCAGCGATACACTCCAGCTGAAGATTATCTCCTCTTTTTACATGGCTTGTTAAATGACCTGTTGGTGCTATAATTCTCGGCTTCCTGTCTGGGCCTAAATAAAGATAGATAAGGGTAACTGGCTTCACATGCATTAAAAGATCAAACATTTTGAAGCACTTTCTAAGAATGGATTTTATTTGTAGGCTTATTTTTCTTTCCCCGGTTTATAAGCCAATTGTTTAATCTTGTTTAAAGGATTTTATGTTTTACTTATATTTTTGACATATGACTCACCCTTCATCAAGGTTTCATCCTCGCTTGAATTTACTGGAACAAAAAAGAAGCATTTCTATTTTTTTACTTTTGAAAAATAAAAACAACACACACAAACAATTAAAGAGTGAAACATTTAAAACATTTCAGCTTTTAAAGGGATTCTCAAAACTTCAATATTGTTCTTAAATACTTTTAAAGTGATAATTCAACCAAAAAATCTGTAATATATTCATCCTCTTGTTATTCCAAACCTGTTTGACTTTCTGCAAAACACAAGGGCAGGTATTTTGAAAAATGCTGATGGCTGAAAAGCTGTGGCACCAATTCCCTTATGAAAACAAAACCAAAGCAATGTGTGCCAGTTACCAACATTCTTCCAAATATTGAAGGCTATACATAACAAATGACAAACTGACATAACAGAATTTTCATTTTTGGGTGAAGAATCACTTTAATCAAGGCTCTTTATTTCTTTCTCCATTTTGATTTTCTCTAAGGACCACATACTTGTCTTGACCCTCAAAGCCATGCTTGGTTTCTGGACGATGGTGCGGATCTTTGGAAAGGAGGCAAAACAGCAGTAGTCATTATGGCTGTCTGTTGCCAGTGTATTAGAGAAGTAGAGGTCTCCACTGAGAGCCATGGACACCCTCTCATTCTGCTCGATGTGCTTCAGATCTGAGAACAATGCAGAGAACATGCTTAGACTAACATGAGCAGCAGGAAACCATCCAAACATATCCTTCTGAGCTACTTCATGACCGATAAGAAGCAGCGTGAACACAGTTTTGAATGCTTGCATGTTTCTCCACCCCATAGAAAATGTGGAAGGTTCAATCCAAGACCTTAAGCTCCAGTAGTAAAGGCGTTTTGTATAGCAACATTTTTTTTAGTCTTATCCAGTGTTGATGGCTAGCCTCCAGGGATGAGACATTTTCCCAAAGGTCACAATTCCTGAGTGTGTATGACAAAGTCATTCTTCACAGTTTGAACTGAACGTGTTTATAATCATGAGGCTGTTAATAGTTGGGGCGTTTTTCAAATCCCAGTCTGGCGCCATTAAAGTACGAGTTGAATCATATGCATGCATCAGAAACAAAAGAAAACCTTGAAGTTGCTACTGTATAAGTGACGTTTAATCACACAACAGTCTTTTAATAAAAGAAGCTTGATATAAAGGATCTCAATACCAGTACAGTTCATCCAGTAGAGCTGCCGTGGTGGGACACCTGTTGGGGGGTTACACTCCAGAACGACTGCATCTCCCTCCATCACATCCACTGGCTCCGACTTCACTTTAGGGAACTTGGGCACCGCTGTGAACATAAGATACGAAGATCATTTGAAGAAAGTTGATATATGATAAGCTGTGCCATCTTGTTTTGTGTTCTGTGGATAAAAGAAAGTCACGAAGGTTTGAAATAACAAGAGGGAGAGGAAGTTATGTACATTTAAATATTCGCTTTCGGCTTATCCATCTTTATGACTAGTATAAGTCTAAAACCATGTTTTAGAAACATTGTTTTGTCTTAATACACATGAGTAATGATTTTTGTGTAAGGTGTGCTTGTGAGAACTACTTGAATGTCATCATTTAACTAAAGCCAAGTCCTGGATTAGTCTAATCCCTGTACATGAAACCACCCGACAATGTTTGCAGATCTTTTATAATGCAAATAAAGTTCACTTTTGTGTTTGAACAATACAACACTATTGTATCCCATGTATATGATCAGTTCGGAAATAAATCTATCATGAAATAAGCGTGTTTTATAGTTTGTATGTGTCTGTGCATCACTGCTCTGTTGGGTAAGAAAGGAAAAAACTGGAGCGTTCTCTTATCTTACAGCTACATATGGGTTTGCATCAGGATGTAAGAGGATGAAAGCTGAGTCTATATTTCATTGACTTTTCAGTTATGTTCCATCATCACTTTTAAACACTAGGGAAGGTTTCTGATCCAGAATATTACGGGAACGGCTGGATGACCCGGAGAGGATGATGATGGGACTTTGGTGTATTGTTTGCTGTAGGATTTGCTATAAAGCTATGCAGGCCGTTGAGAGCTGTGTCACATAGGACAACACAGGACAAGTGTCTTAAACTAGAAATCGAAAGAATAGGAAAACATTTCAGGTAAACATGTAACATGATAACACAACTGAAAAGTGTATAAAAATAAAAACGTGCTCGTGAATACACCAAACTGGTTAAGCGGCATTACTTGGATGTGCTCAAAGACACATTATGCAAATTTTCTGCAACTGAGATGTTTTTTTCTGCTATATTAGTTGCTTTTCTATCATCTGAAAAACTTGTTCTTGTAAAAGTTGCTGTTCTAGGCTATTTGGAATGGTAACAGGATATTTTACAAGGTGGTGCTAAAAAGGGAATTAAATAGCTTTCCTAAAATGAATATCCTGTACTCTATGGCTCTAATCACTTAATGTGTTTCTCTGATAAATTGTTTTTTAAATTAAATCCAAACACTTTATGGTTAATGTCGAGTACTGAATATTGATTGGATTTAATCAACTTTATTTACTTTACACAAATACAATATCAGCAGACCGCCAACTTGAGAAAAAAATCTGTCACCGTGACAACTAACAGGTGACTAATCATGTGTGTCTACATCATGACAGGAGTTCCACCGCCACCTTACCATACTGAGAAATCCACGGGGAGAACAGACTGGACTGGTATATATTAAACTGTGTTCTAACTGGAACTATTACTCATCATATTAGAAACATTAAGCCAGACGCTGGAAAAGCAGTAATTAGATTTATAATCAGCATTAATCTTCTCATTTAAAATCTGTATTATGTTCGCTTTTCTGCAGAATAGAAATCAATAGATATTTTGAAGAATGTTTGAAACAGAACAATGGCGGCTACAATTTACTTGAATCAATTTGGTTCCCATAAAATAGAGGTGAATGACTGCTGCCATTGGTAAATTACCAACATTCTTCAAAATATCTAGTGTTTTCAATTCTGGGGAAGAAGGAACATTGCACGGGTTTATAATGACAAGTTGAGTAAAGGATGTCAGAATTTTCATTTGAAGTGAAATCTCTTTGAAGATAATGTCTAACAGAAGATAGCATGAAAAATGACTTACAAGGCACAATAAATTGAGTTTCATCTGATACTGCAGCTCCGAGTTTGTTAGAGGCGTAGCATCTGTACTTTCCCTGGTATTTAACTTTGTCTTTAGAGTTTGGGATCACAAAAGTCCCACTAGACTCTTCTGTTGTGAGTCGAGGGTCTTTATGAGGGTAAAAATCCACTCCATCTTTTGTCCAACGATAGCTGTTTAAAAAAGATCAACCTTAAGAAAACAATATCAGAAAAATACATCTACTACAACTACTCTGGGATTCATAGTAAAACAACATTTAATATTTTGATCTAAACATTCTTATATATTCTTATTCTTATATAAACAATTTATATATTGATGTAAAATAAAAAATCATGTAAAATCCAATATGTTTAGAGAAGTCTTGAATTACGCACTTAAGGATAAGAACAGGATTTTTCTTACTTGATTGATTTTTTTGACCATAAACTTACTTAATTCTATACGTTTCTTTTACCAATGAAGACAACATATCTCGGATAACTTTTCAAGCTTGTTCATCTTAATTTAAAATACACATCAATCTGTAGATTAAGCCCCTAAATAAAACCGAAATAAAAATGATCTATTCAGCTCATGTCATTCCCAACACTTAAAAATGTGGCAGAAGGAAATGTCAGCATCAGGAGATTTGGAATAGATGTTCTGACGGATACAGAGAAAGATATTTGAAAGAATGCTTATAACCAAACAGTATTTGGAACCCATTGACTTCTGCTCTTTTTAAACACAAAATGAGATATTTTGAAGAATGAAGGACAGCAAAAACGTCTGGGCTAGGTTTAACTATCGTTGTTATTATTTCTACAATGGGACACATTTGGTTACAAGCCTTCATCCAAATATCTTTATCTGTGTTCACACAAAGAAATGTATTACTAGAAAATCATACCAAGATATTGAGTAACATCATTTTTTGATGCTCTATCCCTTTATGTGAATAAACATTGTTATTTTTATTAGTGTGCATGTTTTTACAAAATATCCCATTTCTAAAAGTGTATTTCAATGAATTGTGATGTTTTTTGGTCCAATTTAGGGCTACTTTAGCAGTTTTGCTCACTATTAACTTTAGTGTAAAAATAAAGAAGTATTCACGAGACTCAGCAGGGACGGATGAGGTGAACCCATGTAGAGACGTAACATTGCACATCACAGGAGATCACAGCACAGAAATAAAGACTCATGTCTCATAGCGATCAGGATGTTTGCAGGCCGCGGGTTCTGTTTGCGTCATCGCAACATCTTGTTGTTAAGTAAATGTGATCTTACTCACACAGGTCTTGGGTTGCCTTTGGCTTCACATTTGAGAATATAGCTGTCATCGTACGGTAAGGCAATGAGAGATCCTGAGGTCTGAGCGGTGATGGTGGGCAGCTGCTCCACTACAGCAAACAGGTCAAAAGATAAAACAGAATCGTCATTTGGATCCAAATGTGTTTAATGTTCAGAAACAAGAAAATCTGTTGCATTCTGACTGTAAATGAGCTTGTCTTTCATCAGAAGACGTTTGAGAATAATTCAATCGTCTCTGTACTTACTGTTAGGAGGAAAGAAAACACCAAAGACACCGGTGAAGATGTTCAACAGGAGCCCGACTCGACGAAGGGTCCCGAGGCGCATCATCCCGGCCGACAGATGAGGAAACCTCTCCGAACGATGCAGGAAATAAAGCTATTTCCCCTGGAAATTTCCTCTTGGATTGAGTTCTCTAAAGACTCCTTCAAGACAAAGATCTATAAAACGGGTACAAGAAGCGAGAAGTAATTATAATAAATCCTTCCACAGAGAAACCCAGAGAGGGTTTGAGTTGTTCTCCGTGTCTCAGGTGTTTCACGTCACATTGGATTTACAGCAGGTGAGATGATTTTAAAAACTTTACACCTCAGGCAAGCTAAAGAGAGAGAGAGAGAGAGAGAGAGAGAGAGAGAGAGAGAGAGAGAGAGAGAGAGAGACCGGAGAGAGAGGGAGAGACCAGAGAGAGAGAGAGAGAGACCAGAGAGAGAGAGAGACCAGAGAGAGAGACCAGAGAGAGAGACCAGAGAGAGACAGACACCAGAGAGAGAGACCAGAGAGAGAGACCAGAGAGAGAGAGACACCAGAGAGAGAGAGAGAGAGAGAGAGAGAGAGAGAGAGAGAGAGAGAGAGAGAGAGACACCAGAGAGAGACACCAGAGAGAGAGACCAGAGAGAGAGAGACACCAGAGAGAGAGAGAGAGAGAGAGAGAGACCAGAGAGAGAGAGAGAGACCAGAGAGAGAGAGAGAGAGAGAGAGAGAGAGAGAGACCAGAGAGAGAGAGAGAGAGAGAGAGAGAGAGACCAGAGAGAGAGAGAGAGAGAGAGAGAGAGAGAGAGAGAGAGCGAGAGAGAGAGAGACCAGAGAGAGAGAGAGAGAGAGAGAGAGAGAGACCAAGAGAGAGAGAGAGAGAGAGAGAGAGAGAGAGAGAGAGAGAGAGAGAGAGAGAGACCAGAGAAGAGAGAGAGAGAGAGAGAGAGAGAGAGAGAGAGAGAGAGAGAGAGAGAGAGAGAGAGAGAGAGCGAGAGGAGAGAGAGCACTATATGAACACTAAAACTCTAAAACTCAAGTACTGACAAAAACTTTGGAGTTGTTGGATTGTATGAATGTGTCAGTCATGGGTTAAGCAAACTGCTGACATTTAACCTCAAGTTTCTTAAAACACAAATACAGATAACAGTTCAGTTCTTAGAAGGTTAATCAAAACTTTTTAAAAGTTTCCAGTAATATCTTTAGAATATCACTGTATACAAAATGCTTTTTCAACATTTCTGCAACATTTTTGATAATCTTGAGACAACATTTAGAGAACTTTAGCCAAAGTATGTCGGCATAAATGTTGGTGAATAGTCTAACGTTTGATGTCACAGCTTGTTAAAGGATGGTGGTACAAGATGAAGGGATAACCGAAATCCTTGAGTCCCTTTAACATAACATTCATTGGTTTGAAACTGGAAATAAGTATTATTTTAAATGATACATGAAAATGACTAAACACATTTAAAAAAATAAGCTATTCAGGAAAATACCATTTTAAAGGGACAGGGTACCCCGAAAATGAAAATTCTCTCATAATTTAACGACTCTAAAGTTATTCCGCATCTGTATACAGTTATTTTTCCTCAAAGAGATCTTAGACCAATATACTGCCATTGCTCTGTTGAACAGAAAATCATTTTTCTTTGCACGCCCCCTCTAAAATGACATTTTTTCTAAATAATGAATATCTAAAAATGTATTTTGTCATTTATATATTACATGGGCCGATTCAACCCAATGATGTTCCTAGCGCCATGTTCTACAAACTGCACTCAATGTATGGCATCATATAAACCTCCAAGTCGACAGACATTTAAATCTGATTTCATGGAGCCATAATACTGCAGAGCCATCCCGAACAAAAAGACTTCTGAGACCCAACTTCTGCAAAGTGTGAAAACTCAGACATGATGAGGCTAAAGTTACAGAAGTATACTGTCTGGGACGAGAATTTCTGGTCGTTCATTTTCCTCTCTGCTGTTTGCCATCACGCCTCCATGAAAGGCTGGTGAACCGTGAATGTGTTGGTGCCAGAGGCTCAGTCCTCACATAATCACTCACAAGCTGTACAGAGTCAAGCCCGCCTGCACAAATTACAAGCATTAACCTAAGATTAGCTCTCCTTATCCAGGAGTGGCCAGAGGAGATGGATTCTCTCACTCCTGCCCCGGCTCGGGATTTGGATGTCGGGTGATTAAGTCTTTGCCAGTCTCACGGGAAGCTTCTCTTCAGGGATCCAAACACCTGGAAGCACTCGAGGTATCGGCACACTGAATGCACTGCCAATAAAAATGTCCTCAACGCTGACATCCGGCAAAAATGTGTCCATGGGACGATAGCAGTTCTTCAAACCAAAATCTATTCAATGGTGCAAGCCAAACTGGTTATTTTTATCCAGAATAAATAGAGATTTACTTCAATGAGATTTATTCTATGGTAAAATCGTTGTTTTGATCTTGTGTTGAGTTTTTAAAAAGAAGTAATTTACTTTATTTATGACAGCCAAATAAACTTTGTAATGGAGCTATGAAACGTTATTTCCTAAATGAATAAATAAATGTAAAGTTAATTTAAAGGTTTAGTTTAGAGATAGCTGACAGTTATCCTGTGTGAGACGGGAGGGATGGGAACAGACTCACAGACCGAATAGCGTTGATTCACATAATTCAATGTGTGTTAAATTTGAGTACCTGAGAGAACATGTTTGTGTGCTGACTGAGTCTGAAACATGAATGACCATCTTCCTTTTTATACCCGTAAGTTTAGGCGGGCGGGGCATGGCATGCAAACTTCATTTGCCAATTTCCTTGGCCTTTCAAATTGAAGTTCAGAGTCGATAGGTTCTAAAGTTCAAACCCCATACTGTGGTCTTCAACACAACGTCTCGTTCCCTCCATCAGGGAACCGGGGTTACACTTGTAACTTAGAAGTTTCTCATATCAAAAAACATCACTTAAATCAGTTTAACAGTTTTTAATGTTATTAATTATTTTTTATTATACGCTTTAAGATATTCCATGTTTAATTTATTGTAAATGTGATAAATGCATGAATCTTTTGATTTGTTCACTTAACATTTTCCTTTTTTACTGGAAAATACTGGAACTGGACGTTCTGAAAAACATTTTGTTCGTCTCTTTGTTTAATGTGTGCACTGACACTCCTGATGATTCATTATTATATCATTACATCAAGAACCTGCTTTTCACTATTAGTAAGTTAAAACTAGTCCATAGCACAAATAACACAGATATTAAAGTAAAAATAACTTAAATAAAAATCTGTTCTGTATAAACCTACGGGTCCTATTTTAAAGAGTTATTTAAACGAGCAGAAGAAGAACTGCCAGTATTATTTTCTTCATAAAGAACTTTCCTTATCTGATACTTTTATGCCCTTTATTTCACTTCTCTTTAGTTTAACACATTAATGTTATTTATATGTGAGACACATACACAGTTTGATTACACTCCGGATTTATTTTACTGTAAGGATTGTGTTGTGTTATTGAAAAATCTCGACATAAATAACAAACTGTTAAAGCTAAGAGGTTTGGAATGGTTATGTCCACTGAAAGTCACTTTCGTCAGAGGACAGGACAGAAAATGGTAACGTTGGTACCTGCATTGAATTTCAAGTACTGTAACTGGAATCAGAACTATTGATCAATTTAATCCAATGAAAATCCCTCATTTTTACTGTGGTTATTTTGTGATTGGTTTGGGCACTCTACAATCTTTCCTCCAACAGCTTAACACAGACACCAACCCCGATCACATTTCGACTAAAACATAGCTCGTAAAAATATGTGATAGGATGTCTTTACATATATTCTGATTAGTGGGGTAAAACAGATGTTTGGGTGGGGTTACCCCATGCCTTAAGCCAGACAAAAACCGATTGCAAATGAACGGATAACGGTTAATGACATTGTTCAAAATATCTTCTTTTGTATGCTGAGGATGAGTAAAGAATGACAAAATTTCCACTTTTTGGTGGAAGATTGCAAAGTTCATTTTAACTGCACTAAAACGATCTCATTAATGTAAATGTTAAAGCTTGTCATTTGAATCCCTAGTTCAGAAAACCTGCTGATCTTTGAAGACCTTAAGTGACAGATCCTGAAATATCTTGGGAGGAAACCATGACCTCTGACCTCAGACATAAAAAGTACACATCCACAAGACCACAATCTTTGAAATATTAACAGACATGACAACCAGGTAATATAAAATAAGGAATCTGAAGACTTTAAATGACCAATGCCCAAATTAATAACAGCATGCATTGCAAATTCATCCATCACCGGTAATAATGGTAAAGATGGAAACTTGTTAAAACTAATGAGTTATTATTTCATTCATAACTCCCTGAAGCTGAGAAACTCAGAAACAAACTTTAACATAAGATCAAAGTGTTGAGGTCTATATCTTTACACCATTCTCGTTCAATGTCATTTAAAACTCCAACAGCAAACCAAACAGAAGAAGAAACTGCTTCACTTACTTAAATGCACTTTCATTTGCACGCCCACATCAAGCAGTAAATCCCATTGATAGAAAGAGCCGGAGGAAAGCCGGGATGGCATTGAACGGTATTCAGAATGAGCACCTGAGCTCTCGACATGCTCTTCAGACTCACAAATGTGCATACACAAAACCCTCGAGAAAATCACTGAAGTTCATTCAAACATAGGTCTGTAAAACCTCTTAACATATTCAGAGACTCAATATTTGATGATGATGATGATGAAATAAACAAAGATCCATTAGTCTGGAAACTATTTGAAGAATGGAGCTGGATGAGCTGGAATGTACGGCTTCGAGCGTCAAAAGCTTTTAAAGATTTTAAGAACTTTGCTGTCGATTCATTTGCATGTTGTGTGTCAAATAATATATTTGTATTTTTTTGCAAAAGGCAGACGCGGTTGCAGTCAAGCCGGAAACAGCTTTGATTAGTGATAGTCTGTCAGAAATCCTCTTATCACAATAAATCCTATTGTCTTAATTCCTATTGCTTCATTATGACTTTGCTAGACAAATGAGAGAAGATTTTATTGTGCTGGGACAGAAGCACAGATGCTTGTTAATACAAAACTACATATTTATTTAGAAATTCACGTCATTTCAAGCTTTATGTAAATAAAAAGTTGATCGGAGTTGTTTTAAGGACGGCAGACTTTTGGCCTGCGTGACCCAGCCTTTTCTACTTTATGCTTTCTGGCACCATATGGCACATGTACAAACACCGTGAAGGACGGACTCACTTTAAATCTGACCACAGCTGAACACACACAAACTAACACATGACACTGAAGGGAAACCGGGTGCACAATGCAGGAAATGTGCACACAAACTCCAAATTAGGTTTTCATACTCTGCATTCGGGGTTTGCAATAAATGTAACCCTTAATGTACAAAAGTGAACATTTGATCTAGAGTGTCTTTTTAAATTGTGCATTATTGTTTACCCACCCTTGTGTCATTCCAAACCTTTATGACATTCTTTAGTCTGAAGAATACAAAAGAAGATGTTTTAAAGAATGTTGGTAACCCAGCAACTTCGGCCCGCATTGACTTAATTGTATAATCACAAAACAAGTGAAAACCAGACACAACATTTCTCTAAATATATTCCTTTGTCTTTCACAGAACAAATAATCATGAAGGTTTTAAAAATATGATGGTGAATACATTTTAGATTTACATTAATTAATGTATCCAAAGTGACTTACAGTATTGCACATGGGACAACTATAATGTCAGAGTAAACAGGTGTAAGATGTCTTCAAGAACGCTTCAGTTATTATCTGTTGACACTGAGATTCAAACCAACAACCTTCTAATAACAAGTCCAACTCTCTGAACACCAGAACACAACTGACACATATAAATGATGAATAAATAAGGAATTAGAGATTTTGATGACAGTTATAATTAATTTATAGGCCTCATTGCTGTAATAAAACCATCCATAAAAACATTATCATACGTTACTAGTACATGTACTATGGAGACTTCTTGGAGACAGATGGCAGATGTGATTATTATGACATTCAGTGGTAACATTAGATCAATGTTCTGACACGTCCTCTTGAGTAACATGCCACTGCTCTGGGAATGTGCTGGGGGCTAAAATTCTTTGACATATTTAAATGTTAGAAGCCCGCATGAGTTCTGGGTAAAAGGGGTGGGCTTAGACCTTAATGTTTATGGTAAGAAAAAAGGGTTGTGCAATAATAGCATAAGATTTTCCCATTTCAATTTTGGCTTTAAATATCATAAATAAAACAAGCGTTGCGTCAGATTCAGCTTCTATGCATTTCTATTCATTTGAATCTATGTATTCCTATTTTGGTTTATTATTTTGAATCTGTTATCGAGTAAAATATATTGTGTTAGAAATGTATCGTTTATTACTTATTGATAAGGATTATTTAGAATCTTAACATTGGACAAAATAACCATGATTTTAATGATTGTCCCAATAGAGCAGCCCGTGTTAGAACTACATTTTAACATTATTTTGGGTCTAGTTTTGAGATGAAAAGGTATTCATTCTAGATTTAAATCTTACTAAGCAAAATAACAGTAAATGCTCAAATAAATTGAAAGACTAAATCGGAAGTTCAATCTCATACCGGAAAAAAGCATTTTGACGTGTTCAGCATGTCAATCCATTCCATCAAACAATACGATTTGAATCATTCAAAAAACACAAATACTGAAAATATGAGAAAAATGTCAGGCATGTGCAAGATCCAACGCACTTCAAAAGTAAACAACAATCGGCACGCTTCCAATTTCAAAATACAAAACCTTCACAAAAAAAAAAATCCACACAGTCTTCATCAATTCTTTCAAAAGTGCTCCGATAATTCTTTCAAACTTAAGTCAGAAGCAAGGTGTGCATCTCTATTAAACCTGAAACCAGTATCTGTATCCCAAACCCTGTGTTCATAACAGGACAATTGTTCCTAAAAACAAAGCCTCCGCCTGCTGTGACTGTCTCCTCTTGACCTTTGAATCAAACTCGCTTATTAATTCAGCCATCATTACCTTACTACAAAATTCCTTTTTTTTGTTTGCACAGGAGGTTTTATGGCATCATAAAAACAGTTCGTCAAAAGACACAAAGCTTTTTATGGCAGAAAGGAAGTAAAGAAAATCCAAACAGGCTGGAAGAACAAATAAATTGTCAGTGTGACAAAAACCTTCATTCACACTGAATGCCGCCGTACAAAAGCACCTGTAATTAGACGCAGGTACGTTGGCTCATTGATGTTGCTGTTTTTTCGTGAAATCCCGGTTACAGGTACATTAAAGCACCTGTCATATTTGAAACAAAAACTGCTTGAGAAATCAGAGAACGCGGTTGGCTCCTAATGTGTGTGAAATCTTTTTTTCTTTAGACAAGTCACAACTCATATGTTTGTATCCACAATTTCTTTTATGCCCCCGTTACTGATCTTTCTGTATTCCACACATATAAAACAGTCCCAAAAGACTTCCACGAATAAAAATGTATGAAATTTAGATAGCATAATAAATACAATCAAATCAAATAAAATTGAGATTTAATATCTTTTGGTTTGTTTTTTTATATTTTAGAAAACAGTAAGGCCCTCAAAACTGTGGAAACGCACAATTGTGAAGGAACTAATGATATAAATGTTGCTGTAAAACAAAAAGATCAAACCTGTTGTCAAGATTCAAGAGAAGTGTTCTCTTGTCATGTATCAACACTCTTTTGAGGATGTGTTGTTATTTCAGCATTGTTTGTGTTATTCTACTTAACACATACTGTAATATTGGAACACCTCTTCTGTTGATTTTGTGTAAAATAAATAATACATTTTAACAATAAAAACGACAATCTATTTTGTTATGCAAAACATTATATTAGCCTATGTATATTATTAACATCACTAATTTAAGACATTACAGCATACACATTCAGATAAAAAGTGTTCCAAAACTTTTGAAAGGTAATGTCAAGAAGTTTCAATACTAACATATACACAAATTCAAGCTCAGATATAAATCATCAAAATATTTTTAATCCACTAATTTATATTGGCACAGATTTATAAAAAGTCATTAGACACATGGTTAGAAGCTTTAACCTTCAATTTTTAGCAGATGACACTTGGTACTGTGACAATCTTGCATTTCCATCCTAATGTATTTGTTTTTTACATCCTAATGTATTTGTTTTTTACATCCTAATGTATTTGTTTTTTACATCCTAATGTATTTGTTTTTTACATCCTAATGTATTTGTTTTTTACATCCGTACACTTTATAAAATGTTGGGTTATAAAGAACCTTTAGTGGTTTGCTTTAATCCATTGTTGGGTCAAAGAGAACTATATTCAGGGTTAACAGTTTTGTCCATTTCAGATGCATTTTGCACTTTCTGACACAGTTTTTATATTGCACATCAGCACAACATTTATATAAAATCAGATTCATCTCTGCTGTTATAAGATTGTCCTACACTGGTCTCAATGAATACAGAACTGCTTCACTCTAAACTCAGGTCAGTTCGCTTGATCTATAGTAAGAGTGAAAAATCGTTATATTTTCAACAATTTGACAGAAAACACAGACAGATAGACTCACCTCTGGAAACGCTGTGACACCCGTGTCCTTTTCACCTGTAGCACTAGACTGACACCAAACACACATGGAATAAACCACTGCTTAGAAAACAAACCTTTTGACGAACCTCTGACAACTCATAGAACATTAGAACCAGTAATACCAGAAGTAGGGAGGTGACTTGAGGGCTAAGCAAACACAGAAACATGTCAGCGTTACATATAGAATGAGATTACCTGTCCTGTTTCTAGAAAGCCCAATGTAAAAGTATTCTGATTTATTACGAGAGCTATAGTCACTTACATAATGGTGCTGCCCGTAAAATCATTTGAGAAACAAAAGTCCATTCATGATTTAGTCTGCCCTGTAATGTCCACAAATATGAGGCAGATGCGTCATACAGTAGAGTTCATGTTCATGAATGGAAAGACATCATTTTAATAAAGTCTTATTAAAGTCTTACATGAATGTTTCATAACGGGTCAGAAAAATGACTTCTTTCATTTCACAAATCTCACTCGTCTATTGCCTTTTTATTGCCAATTTAAACAAATATAAAACACTTTTCAATATTTAATAAAAAATGAAAACATAGTATATTCTAATAAATATATATATGTATTCTGTATATATATTCAATGGTTTTTAACCTTACTATATTAAATACTATATGACTATACTATTATAATGTGTGTCAATTACTAGACAACATTAATTGTTAAGTACGCTTACACACCATCAATCAAAAGTTTTAATATTCACCTTTTATGTCTTGGATGGTACCCTAACGTATATAAAACATAACATAAGGTACACTTTGGGTAAGTTAGTTTTTCCCCTAAAGGCCTATTGTGTACTTTTAAATGTACGGTTAAAAGATCCCTAATACTTTTCTGGGACACAACACAACCTTAGGGTACAATGATGTCCCCAAAAAATGAACCAAAGTGTTCCAACGCAGCACTAACATACATTAACAAAGCAGATAGATTTCTGTAGATATAGTTAAGTCATTTAGTTATGAAAGTAAGCAAAATATAAAACGATTCGTGCAGGGATCGATCCAGAAGTTCAATGCTTTGGTTCACGTTGCTCAAGTCTGCTGCTCTCTAACTGATCTCACATCAGCACCAGTGACATTACATCAATTGAATCCAATCTAATATTATTTAAATGAGATGTTTGCCATCATATACGACTGTTTTTTGTCTTTTTAAATTATCGATGAAGAAAGTGTCACAATATGAGATGTATCAAAGCAGCCAGCCAAACCTTGAGCACCATGAGTACATTTGTCTGGAATGATCTGTACTAGTCGGTGCTTTATTTCTGCATCCGTGTACTCCTCCACACAGACAGATTTGCTGTAGAACATCTTCTGCAATCGTCGACGCAGCTATTTTCATGCAAAGCGTACAAGTCTAAAGGAATGCATCAAGCGTCCTTTCCTATCGGTCTTAAGTCATTTAAGATGAAGGAAAGGAGCTTGAAATCTTCTCCGCACAGCAGCGAATATTTGGAGGAATCTGGGATGAACAGGAAATGAGTGACAGAATCTCTCATTCATCTCAATTTCATGTAGAAAACATCCCAGATAGTGAAGACACAACTCTCTTTAATAATACAGTTAAACCTTAGTTATACTGTAACTACAAACTATTATATAATATCAAAACTAGTAACATAGCATGTGGTGTAGCAAAGTACAGTACATTTTCAAAAATCAATTTTAAGTCTTGATGTCACTTGTTTAATGTAACGTTTTGTTACCAAAAAGAAGTGCAATGGTAAAGTGAAAAAGGTATATACAAAAAGGTACAAAATGTGTTTTTGCTGCTGTAAAGAACAAGTTTTGACAATAGGGAAGGAGCTGGTCAATGCCTGAGGATCTGTTTCTACTATATCATCTAGCCAGAATCAAGTCCTGTTAACTTTTCTATCTGATTTGGCCCATTTCCAATATTGTTCCTAGTGTGACTGAGCATTAAGAATTCTGCTGGAATATTGCAGATATTTTTTTACATATTAATGACTGTAATGACATTCAGCAGTAGCTTCTTATTAAAGGAGAACCTGCAACTCTTTAAGCACAACTTATAATAAAGTGACAAATCTCAGTAATATTTTAAATCAATAAGTGATTAAATAATCTTTTTTTTGTAAATCGAATGTGTATTTTAGATATTTATAAAATAAAGCATTATTCTTTAAAAAAGAAAGAAGTTAGACTGTATGCAAAACGTTTCACTTACATGTCCGTGTTTGAATCAGGCCCTTTAATTTAGGTTTAAAATGTATTGAATAGTCGCTATATCTGTATGTGTGAGCTGAAAACAAACACACGTTTCTATAAACTCAAATACGGGATGTGGCTTGAGGCTGAAAACATGATTCATTATAAGAACCATTACCTTTCCTTTCTGCACTTGACAGCTCTATAAAGACTGGACTCTCTGTTGTGTTAAGACGGAACGACATTGAGTTGTGCAATACACTTTTCTTCAGAACAGGAGAACAGACAAACACAGGTGATAAGATTCACGGCAGGAAAGTTCAGGATCCAATGCTGCTCAAATTCTGATCTCTGGCTGTGTTCCCGATAAGATTTTGCATATTAAAAAACACAAAACCATGATAATATCTCTGGACTCAAAGCACTCCATACTGCCTGTATAACGGTATCAGATACACAAATCTGAACACCTTAGACAGCGTTCTGTCTCGGCCTGCTGAGCATATTGATGTTCATTCATCCCAAACATTTTCCAATGATTATCTTCACTGCATGTTATGACAAAACAGAAGTTCTCAACACTCAAAAACAGTAGTGTAGATCCACACACTACAAAAATCATGAAGTCACGACCTCAATCATTATAGGTATAGGTATAGTTGTTCCAATTCTATATGTTTAATTCTGTATGTAATTGTAGGGAAAATAGAAATGTTAGTCAAAATTACTCCCAAACTATTTGTACACCTACATTCTTCAAAATATTTAATTTTGTGTTCAACAGAACAACAACTAATGAGTATTTCTTTCTTTTATCGTGCTAAACGGTTTGGTTACAAGCATTCTTCCCATCACAAATTTTTATGTTTATCAGAATGAAATTGTTTAGAGATTGGAAACGACTCAAAGTTGAACTTTTAAAGTCCCCTTTTCTTCTGAATTTCAGAAAGGTTCATGAAAATGATGTGTTAATGAATGAATAAATAATCTTGTAAACTTCCTTGACAGTTGAATGAAATCATATTTATTTAAATCTATTTCTTATATTGTAACACATGGTCTTGTGTTGCTTCTAAAAGTCAAATGGTAAATGATGACCAATTTGTGCCATCACAAATGCTCTTTTTAATTCAATAGAGAAGAATAAATGATCCTATTAAAACTGGTGCTGTCCTGTGAAAAAATGCTTCCTCGATGCTCGGGCGTACTAGCCGGATGTCGGCACGCTGCCATGCAGCTGCTAAGATGTTTTCTGAATGGTTCTTTACTTCAAAGGTATCCACACCCAAGTCTCTATGTTATCCTTATTCCTTGGTAAGGCTCACAAATTCTAATCATTTCAATTTTAAATCTGTCCACTTATGAAAGTTATGATAACAGTCAATTAACTAAATGACATCATCACCAACTAGACAGTCACCTTGCTCCCAAACCTCCGTGTTTTTCTCTGTTTTCTTTCAGTCTGACCTTACACGTTAGAATTTAAGACCTGCTAAACCACACAAACTACAACAAACACACTCATTCAAGCCTTTCTAAAATCCTGATGTGTTGCCCTGATGGGTCTCCAACATTTCTTCTAGAAGACTCTCACACGGACCAAACTTTGTGAAGACCAGGGTTGGGAATCCTTTAAAATGTATTGATTCTGATTGTGCTTATGGATTTTGATTCATATTTATTCCCTATTCTGGTTTCACAGTTCAAGTAAAACGTTAAGATATCAACCTGTTTCAAGTATCCGATTCCTATTCCTATCGATTTACATTCTGAATCCTAGCTTTTTGATTCTGATTCTCAAACGATTCCAGTTTTTGATAAACCACTCAAGCAAAGACAAAGGAAAGTATCATTCATAGTTCTGAATGATTCTGCTTGACGTTTTGACATGAGACAAAGAACACATTCTCCAGCAGAGACAATCTCTTTAGAGATGAATACTCCACACAACACGTGGAATCTTCGTTTCGCTTTCTACCAGAACCTTGCATTACAATACCGAAGCCATGTTATAATTGCATTCCGACGATAGAAGAATATGTGCATCACATCAGCACAAAAGTGATCTCTCAATATACAGTATATGGGTGTGTGTGTGTGTGTGTGTGTGTGTGTGTGTGTGTGTGTGTGTGTGTGTGTGTGTGTGTGTGTGTGTGTGTGTGTGTGTGTGTGTGTGTGTGTGTGTGTGTGTGTGTGTGTATGGGTGTGTGTGTGTGTGTGTGTGTGTGTGTGTGTGTGTGTGTGTGTGTGTGTGTGTGTGTGTGTGTGTGTGTGTGTGTGTGTGTGTGTGTGTGTGTGTGTGTGTGTGTGTGTGTATGGGTGTGTGCGTCTGCGTGTCTTCTATTGCGTGCATGTAAGTTTTTGGGAGAGAATGAGAGTGATGAGTAGTCAGAAATCCCGCAGGCTTTACAGGACTGTTATCATTTCGTTCCACATGTAACAGCTTGTCGAGGAACTCTGGGATTGTTGAGGCACCCAGCACGGCAACCGTACGCCCAAACACACTTCACCTAAAGAGGACACTTAATCTTCAAATAGGACGTCAAGAAATCAGCAATTCTTGTGTCATGTTGTGATAGGATTCAAAAAGCAAAGTTTCACATGAATATACTGTAAATGTTGAGATGGTTAAAAGTTTACATTCTAAATCAAACATCTTCATCATTTAACATAAGGAATCGTCCAACAAAATTCTATCATCCCATGTTTCTCTCTGTCATTTAAAGCCTGATTTTGACTGAAAAAAAATATGTTTTGAGAAAAGTCTTACTTGTTTTTACATTTACATGTACATGTTTTTGTATCTGCACTGTGAAAGTCAATGGAGTTCAATGTTGTTTGGTTACCAACGCTCCTCAAAATATCTTTTGTGCTTTACATAAGAAAGTCAAATACAGTAAGTTTGCAATAACGACAGATTGGCGACAGAATTCTCTATTTTGATTAAAATATCACTTTAATTTGCATTTATTAATGAAGGTAACCCAACAGTTTGATTCATAATGTAATGGCTCAAAGTTCAGCCGTCTGTCTTAATGTAAAGTGGAAATGTGTTTTTCTTTTTCAAACATCGTAAGCGTGTTATTAGCCTTGTATTGTTCCATTAGTTCCGGTGGATCAGGCTTTATATGCACAGCTGTATCTGTACATCAGTACACACAGCTGTCTGACAAGTGTACACTCTTGTCCAGAGGTTACTACATTTGTAAAAAGTCTATATTTCAAATAATCTTGTAAACTTGCTTGACAGTTGAATTAAATCACGTTCTATTTAAATCTATTTCTTACATTGTAACGCAGGGCCTTGTATTGCTTTGAAAAGTCAAATGGTAAAGGATGACCTATTTGTGCCATCACGCAACGCTCCAGCCACTGTCAGAATTCTAATCAGATCAAATGCGCTTTTTAATTCAATTGAGAAGAACCGCATAAGACTGGCAGCATCAGTATTATAAACCTTCATAAAAGGAATATTATACTAAAACAATCACACCAGAACATCAAACTACTTCTTGATCTAAAATGAATCATGTCCTGCATTACCCTCCATTAACCTTTTACAGTAGCATCCACGATCATAACACGTTATGAGTAATCTTTTGTTGTTCCCGTTTGGCATTATTTAAGCATTTAGTCTTTGAACCAGAGTGTGACTTTTACACAATCCTCTCTTTAGCCTCAATGGAATACACTGAGTCATAGCACAAGAACCACGCCAAACGAGAGAATGGCCCTTTGACAAACAGATAGAAGCCTAATTACTCTGTTGAGCTTTCACAGAAACATTATCAATAAGGGTAGGTGGGTGGTTGTGGAAGGGGGTGTTATTTGTGGCTGCGATCAGAAGGAAGTGAGTATGAAGAGGTTATTCTATATCGGTACTAGCGGTAAGCGTTCTGTTGAGCTGCATGAGACTGAATTGGAAACAAGAACGCTACAAGTGCCAGAACACCATGTCCATGAACACTTGGAGGAATGTGGGCCATTGTATCCGTCAATAGGGAGGACATTTTCCAAGAGAGTACAGGACGTGGTGAGGGGGTGTCTGTTGTACATCACTGTGTTTCTGTGAGAGGATCAGCCAGATCTTACTCAGTGGGTGGCATCGTTATAGAATATTATTTCCTCTTCGCAGAAGTGCCATGGAAAGCTGTGGTAACCATGCAAGATGGTAATTACATTATCTACGACTAGCAGAAGAAGTCATGAACTCAATTTCTGCCCGAATAATCTGTTGTGGGATGGCGAAGTGACTGCTGGTACAACCAAAAGTGAACGAGATCAAGTTGGCAGAGAAAAAAGTTACGCTGGTTCAGATCAGAGCTTAAATCTAGCTTTCACAATGGTACCCAATAGTACTAAAAAAAAAAAAAAAAAAAAAAAAAAAAAAGTGTATATATATACTTTTTGTAACTTCTCTCTCTGTGTAACTTGGTAGCATTGTTGTAGCACTTGTTGACCTATTGTTGTATCGGCTATTTACCGCTTCATTGTCTCCTCGACTATTGTAAGTCGCTTTGGATAAAAGCGTCTGCTAAATGACTAAATGTAAAATGTAATGTAAAGTGAATGAATGAATGAATGAATGAATGAATGAATGAATGAATGAATGAATGAATGAATACCCTACTGAATGACAAAGAGCCTGGAAATCCTTTCGATGATTATAATCATCTGTTTTGGAGAATTAAACATTTAGGAGACTGTTCTGCAGAGATGAGTTCCCTATCTGGCCCCAGAGGACACAAAGGTCGGACTATAAACCCACAGCGGGATACTGTCACCACCAGACCTGTCTGATGTATGGAAGCATGGACAAGAAAACCGAACCTCTATCTGCTATTTTTGTCAACTCTGTAATAGAAACAAGAATCTGAATATCAATAAGATAAAAAAACTAGGGAAACCAGGAGGAACTTTTACAGAATTTGAATACATTTGTCTAAATATATTTAATGAAGCTTCTGGTTATTGTTTTTAACTATGTATGTTGATCATAGAAAAGTAGTGTCTAGTTCATTCTAGTAGGTATTAAAAATACTTCATTGCAATTCTATTGGCATAAGAAAGCTTGG
The DNA here is from genome assembly GCA_033220385.1 of Triplophysa yarkandensis. Lineage (NCBI taxonomy): Eukaryota > Metazoa > Chordata > Actinopteri > Cypriniformes > Nemacheilidae > Triplophysa > Triplophysa yarkandensis. The sequence goes on along the minus strand of CM065671.1, from coordinate 15,518,815 downwards.
AATAGCCGGGATGAATGTTGTTATGATTCCTCGTGTATTCCTTTAAAGGAAAAAAGTCATACTGTATACACTTAAGATACATTGAAGGGAAATAAGACAGTGGGTAATTTTCCTATTAGTGCCTGGATGATGCACTCATTCATCCTGGCTATTCCAATCTTTATTATGCCCATTTTTGAACTGGTAATTTGAATTGTAGAATGCCTGGCACACACTTGGACAGAAATATGATAATTTTGTGCAAAACAGATATGAATTGCAGAAGTACAGTGCGCAAAACCAAACTTTTGTGATATTATTTGGTCCTGATCTGCATAACCACTTGAAAATGTTTTTCAAACAAACATTTGGTCAAAATGTAGAAATTATCATAAATGAATCAGGAAAATAGTTTATATTCAACCCAACAATTGGGTTTGTCCATTTTTTTACCCATTTTTCAGAAATTAAAAAAGCAAGTCTAAACATAAAGACGGAAGAATGCATAACATATAGAGCAACAAGGCTGTGTAGATGTATGTCTGTAACAAACCGACAAACCACCTAGCAACGACCCCCTCGTCCTTAGCAACACTCAGTAATCTTCCCAAGACTACTGGAAACGGAATTGCTACACACCTTAAATCATCATAGAAGTTCTAAAAGCGGATAAAGTACACCATGTGTCAGGTTAAAGCTGCTTTAGAAAAAAAGGAGTTTAATCGTTTAAATAAAGACTGTTTGGCCCAAAAAAACAGCCAGTGGCTTTAGAGACTAACTGTGGTGTTAAATGCTCATTAATTGGGTACTCAGCCCCAGTGCCTCATGGGATTAACTGTGTGCTTACTGAGAACAGTATTACCAAAAATCCTTTCTAACCACAGCAGGAATCACACAAAAGAGTTTATCCCTGAGACACGCAATAATCCAAAGACAGATATTACCTTGGAGAAATTCTCAAGGTGGCAGGAGCTGAAGAGAGATATGTGGATGTTGGATAGATATTGATAAATGTGATTTATTTAGTCATTGTTTGCACAGGGCATCATAACTGATATTCTTCTTGATCTTCAATATAGTTCGCACAAATGAAATGATGATTCTGTCCTTACTTTACTCATGCTCAAGTTCTTCTAAAACTTTATGAATTTAATAAAATCTCAGACTTTCGGATTTGATAAAAAATGGCCAGCTGGTTGTCCCAAATATATAAAGATTATTCATTATATATATATATATATATATATATATATATATATATATATACATATATATATATATATATATATATATATATATATATATACACACATATATATATATATATATATATATATATATATATATATATACACACACATATATACATATATATATGTATATATATATATATATATATACATATATATATGTATATATATATATATATATATATATATATATATATATATATATATACATATACACACACATATATACATATATATATGTATATATATATATATATATATATATATATATATACATATACATATATATATATATAAATATATATATAAATTCAGTATTCATATTATATATATATATATATATATATATATATATATATATATATATATATATATACATACATATACACATATACACATATATATATATATATATATATATATATATATATATATATATATATATATATATATATATATATATATAATATGAATACTGAATTTAAACAACATCAGCTGCTCAAAAACAACCAGAGAGACAAAGATACCACGTCTTTGTAATAAATGTTATAGCTGAATCCAGACTGTAAGCACACATAAAGTGCAACAATCATCTGGTGCTGAATAGAACAGAACTCTTGTCTCAAATCTGTGTGTATCAGTTTGTGTACTTCATGTTTATAGGACTTATGTAAAGGATGAGTCTGATATTAGCATCCCAGCAGGGCTTCTGAGATTCTCTGGATTTTCCAATTACCCGCTCCCGGTAAAGTTGGGTCAGAATGAAAGAGCTTTGACCCATTTCTCAGAGAAGAGCTGAAACAGTCTGAATAGTCAGACTTCCGAGAACAAACCAGATCCCCTGCCCTGTTCGACCTCTTCTTTCTGTTTGTGTCTGAGAAGAGCCCAAACTTTTACAATGCATTCCTTACTACGCCAGCCTGGTTAACACGTCATGTTATGGAAAAAAACAGTTCAGTTGGATATTTTGCAATAAATGTGTGGTGCAGTCATTATCAAGTACTTTAATAAGCATACTGCAGAATAAAATTCTCTCTGGATTGTTACAAAAAAGACCAATACAGATAAATGTTTAAAAATATCAGCTCTTATTTTTTGTGACACACTACTGCAAATCATATAAACACTGACTCAAAGCATTCAACCAATCAATTCATCAAGTAATCAATATTATGTGTACCTGAGTAAGATCCAAGTTAAGCTCCTGTGGGTCTCTGTCTCAGAGGGAAGGAGATGAATAAGATGACATCAGGACAGACATGGGTCTCACCCCAAACTTTTGAGCACATTCCATCACCCTCCCCATCCTGACAAACGGAGAGCACATCCTCCACACTGCTTGTGCCAGCCCCTCAAGTGTCATCACTTCACAACATACACACAACTAAGTTTTGTGACTCCAACAACATATATGTGTTAATATAAAAAGATGTTCACTAATACTTCACTAAAAATGTGTGTGTGTGTGTGTGTGTGTGTGTGTGTGTGTGTGTGTGTGTGTGTGTGTGTGTGTGTGTGTGTGTGTGTGTGTGTGTGTGTGTGTGTGTGTGTGTGTGTGTGTGTGTGTGTGTGTGTGTGTGTGTGTGTGTGTGTGTGTGTGTGTGTGTGTGTGTGTGTGTGTGTGTGTGTGTGTGTGTGTGTTTGTGTTCATAAACAGTCACAACACAAGTGTAACATTAATTGACTTCTGTGTCTTTTAAAGAAGCCTGGAGAAACAAATGTTTGATTTACTACAAAACTCTTCTACGGCGATAAAATAAAGAATAGGGGAAATTTAGGTGTAGCTTATGAGTTTTTGTTTGGACCCAAGCTGTGCAGATGATGATGTGTAGAAAGACTTCCGTCACAGTGCACACGAGAGATGCTCTGTAACCTCCCTAGGACACTATTGTTCATGAAAATGTCTTGGATTGTTGTCATGGTGATGTTGACTGTGGAAGCACAAAGTCATGTAAAGAGCTCTGCTGTTTGTTTCCCATTCCATTGTTAATCCAGACTGAAAATATAGAGAGGAGTAATTAACACGCATCAATCACAGCTTTAGGAAAAACCCTTCCTCTTTGGCTTTTGACCTCTCAGCGTTTAGGCCAGGCCGACAGAAACTCCTTTGTATTTTTTGAACTTTTGAACTTTTGAAGTCATTTTACTCTTTCATGGGATACAAAGAACGAAAGAAGCGAAGAAGCAAATGTACATTGAGTTTTTCTATAGCTTAAATTATTTATTGGCCCAGCAAAAAAAGGATGTTTTTGAAATTCACCCAACCAGACTTTGTCCAGGAATATACAGTATCACTGCCATCTGGTGTAAGTGTAGGAAACAAACCACATGCAGAGACCATGCAGGAGGGCTGAAGCGTGTACTTTACATCCCAAATGCAGCACTTGTATCCAGTATCAACAATCACACACTCCTCCAATATACTCGAAGTGCTGAAGGCATCAGAACAGGGAGCTGTTGTTGGAGATAACAAAGTCTGGAGGATAGTGAGGCACTGAGTCTCCGGTGGGGTTGGCACGGCTCACTCACTCGCGTGGTGAATGACAGAGACTTGAATGTGGTTTTGGATGAGGGTGGTGAAGCTTCTGAAATGCCTGGTGCTGTGATGAGACGGAGAGAGAAATCAGGGAAGCTTTATGAAGGATAATTCAAAGAATTGTGAAATTAACTGTAGCCTATAAATGACATGCCTTGGTTCTGTAGCGTTTAAAAATAGAAATATTAAATATTATTTGGTCAAGACCCTCTTTTAAGTGATGGGTTATAACAACCCATTGCTGGCTCAGAAAAATGGAAAAAGCCAACCGATTTAAATCAAAATTTGGGTTTAATCCCATTATTGCTCATATAAAAATCCTTTGTAATATGTTCATATATAAATTGCTTAATTTCACCCAGTTTTATGATTCTTCAGTTTTAACCCAGCATAGGGTTGTAATAACCAAGAATTCTTTAAAATTGATATTAAAACACAATGTTGGGTCAAAAATAGAGAAATACAGAACTGGTTTTAAATAAGTTGTAAAGCTATTGCAAAGAATAGTTATTTGACCAATAATAGACTGTGATAACCCGGTATGTTTATACATATATATATATATATATTAATATTTTATAATATTAATATTTTAAAGCCTAATAATAGTTTTTCATGGTTCAGTGTTTTTTTAGTGTATGTTAGATTAGTGATGCTCAGTCATTCAGTACGAATGCTGAGCAAGTGATTGAGACAGCTTTACCCAGCGCTGTGTGCCATCCGTATCCTTTATTCCTCTCCGTCTCTATACTCTTAAATCATTCCACAGAAGGTTCATAGCTACATTTAATTCTAGACAATCTGTTTCTGGGAATTCTGAGCTGTCATTCACTCCCAACTGGAGGTGAAAGAGAAGATCTTGTTCACTAGAGGGCACTCAGTTCCTTTGAGTTCCTCTTCAGTGTCTTCAACTTAAATGAACTTCAATGGCTCAGTATCACATTTATGACCGGTTATTTTACAATGGTTAAATTAAAAAACTATTTGCTTCCATTTGCTTTACATTATAGGGTTTGATTTATGTATACGAAATAAGTTCTGAAATGTATAGTTGATGTTTCTTTTGTCCCAGCAGAATGTGTGAGAATGAAGAGTTTGTATGTTCAGGATCAACTTAAAGCAACGTTTTACCCTAACTTATCTTATATGATCAGATGGGATCATCGGACACAGATACTAGGCTCAAAGTTAACTTCCAGTCTGTGTTTGTTAACCAATAATAGTTGGTTGCTAATTATATAACTTTTTATTTGATTTTTAATCTAATTCTTAAGAAAATGTATTATGGAATGATTATATTAATGATTATATTACTATGATCGTTGAATTAAAATGCATTTAATTGTACTGTATTTAATCATTTTTTTTAAATAAATAATTTGTTAAATGTGTCGAGTAACTTTCACATTCCAGTAACTGTTCCTACTGCCAAAATAATACGGACTAGAAATTAATTTAACTCACTAGATAATTTCATTTTCTGTTATTTCTGTTTTCATAAATAATCTTCCGGAACTTTATTCTTTGTGGTTATGTACCAGAAGTTAATTTTGGGACACAAATGTTTGGTTTTAAAGTAGCATTGTTTTATGTTGTTGCTTTGTGTCTTAAGAACCTTTACCCTGACCCGAAACCAAATCCTGCATTCTGATTGGTTGACTGAAATGTGGTTTAAGGATCACTAAGGAACAATCCGCGAACATGTTTCACTTTAAAGAATCCCTTTCTCCCGTCCAAACCATTCAGTATTCCTAACAGAGCCGCATTATACCAACCAATGGTGTGACTTCTATTTAAGTCTAGGATTTATAAACCAACACAACTGTGTGTTCAAAGTTGCTATTGTAATTCTTGTCTACGTTCTTTAAATCGTTATATAGCGTCACATTCCGTTACAAATGGGACTGTGATGCATCTCAGCAAAATTATTTAGTATAGAATGATGCTCATCTGTTCTTTACCTTATGAATAATTCAGGATCTGAACAGTAATGAGTACAACATTCATCCATGCATAGACAAAACAGATGTAAGTGTTGTTTTATCATGCATCAGAATAAAAAACACAGTTAAGCAGATCCATCAAGTTTAATAAGTTATTTAATAAAGGCCTTTTGTGAATTCAATATACATAAATAAAGACAAGGCAGCAAATGAAGGTTGGTGGTCAGTGTCTGAAAGGCCAGGTTTCAGTCTGCTGGTTCTGAAAGGAACGGAAGCGTTTAACATTGACTGTGGTGAATTCTTATTAGCTGAATGCTGATGAAACAAAAGTGCTCTCAAAGACACGTCTCTGATCTGCCTTTCTGCCATTGTATTTCTGCTGAACACGACCACCGACGCAGCTTCTAATTATTTTAAGAACGGCTTCATTAATTGTTTCCTTTGTTCCTATATTCAGCCAATCAGAGGACTGAAAATCATCCTTGATGATTGACAGTTCGCTGTGCTCTGCTTGCCAAGAGCATACCAATACAGTTACGTGTGAACATTGAAAAAGTAAAAATTCTGCAACAAAAACTCTCAAATGTATTTCTACGGCAGAACAGGAAAGAAGATATTTGGAAAAATGTCAATGGCTGACATCAATTTACTTATAATTTCTGTGTCTATGTAATGGGAATAAATAGTGAATAAGTGCTGGCAATGCTCGCCTCATTCCTCAAAATTTCATCTTTTTGTGTATGGATTACATTACTGAAGCAGGATTGTGCTTTTTGAGTCCCAAATAGCCAGGAAATTATACATTTTAATTTTCCGTCAAACAGTTCCTTTGTTTCTTTGTCAAAAACAGTAGGCATAACCATCGCATTCTCTAAAGACAATTGATTGTGTTTGTGCCACAAACTTCATTGGCAGAAACTCGGTGGTTTGTGTATTTGCCATGCTCCATTTATAACCTTCAGATTTACAGCAATAAAGCATTTGATTCAGGCCATCTGTTGCTTAAAAGACTTAATATCCAGTATTTGTTAAATTCCTAGCACTTAAGGAAAGAAACCATGGTAACAACAGTTTAGGTGGCAACAGTTCTTCTTCTTTCTATAATGAATTATGCACTACTCGTAGCACCGATTAACGGATATTTCATTGTTTGTAAGCACATATAAATCGATCATGTCTCTGCACCAACAAAGCTTGTTAGCGATCAATAATTGCAGTTTGCCGTCATTTTGTGAAGACTTGAGAAGACGTGGTGATGTTTTGCTGGGCAGTGGAAGGCCCGTCCCACAGGCTTAACCATCTGAAGCCATTCATGATCTTATGTGACCGTTCATTGCCACTGTCAGAAAGCTTTTAGTGTCAACGCTTCTATAAATGATGGTAAATGCAGCTCTGTACTGCACATGTGGAAGTTAGGTGTGTGTCGGTATGATTGACAGCTCTCGGCCAGCAATTGAACCTCAGTTTGAGAATCATTGAGTCGAACACGTATGATATCGAGCATGTTACACATTCCTGTTTCATGATCTTTTGATAGTATAGCTTAAGTCGACGGAATCAAGAGATTTGGTACATCAAGTGCACCTTCATGTATAGACATTGTGTGTTGGTAAATCTGTGGAAATAAATCTCTGCACCCAAATCAGTGAACCTTTCTGACTGTGGCTGTTACTTACTAAATCTTGTGTTTGTTCTGTTTCGTTTCCTCACCACATTCCAAGTGAAAATAAACAAAACTGAAGACCATATCATCCCCTGCTTATATGAGTAAACATTTCATTTGACTCATGCAGAGCGAATTATTCTGGGAGGGAATGCTGCTGTCGACTGGAGAAATTCACGGAGCATTTGCAGATATTTCAAGAGAAAGCAATCACATAAACTAGATTCTATAATGAAAACATCAGCTGTGTTTGTCTATGTCATACTGGTGGTTGCCAGGGGGTTGCTATGCGTTCGGAGTTCTAATTGGTTTTAAAGATAATAAATATTAACAAATGTCCCACTGCCCTTACAATGAATGTGGATGGAATGGAATAAAAGATGTTTAGAGAAAGAGGTGTTTAATAGGTATGTCTATTTTGAGGTAGGTGTCTGTGGTTTTGTTCAGCGTTATTTTGTTCCCACCTTTTTAAAAAAATATTCCTTTGTGTTTGGCATGTATTATTCAGTTTTTAACCTTTTTCATTGGTGGATCACAAAAGACGGTATTTTAAGAAATGTGGTTTGTATTCATACAACGGAAGTCAATGTGGGTCAGTCTTGTTCGGTCACCAACATTCTTCAAAGTATCTTCCTTTGTGTTCTGCAAAAAAACCTCATAGCCTATAGATTTGGAATGACATAAGGGAGAATAAATATTTGATGTATACCTTTAAATTAATAACATCTACCTGCAGCACGAACAAAGTGACACAGCTTATTATGCCCAAGTTGAACATTTTCATCTCTTTTTGTGAAAGCCGGGTTATTGTTTTCAGGTGTGGCCACAAATACTCACCATCATACATATGATAATGATAAATCTACATACAATTGATGCAATATAGTGTGTTTAGCGTTAATGCAGGCCAAAAGCTCCTTAATGGTTACAGCAGAATCACAACCTTGCACCTCTTTGAGCCCGCGGGTCATTTCATATGGAGATTATTCACAGAATTAAGCATCACGCTAGAGTTTAATGTTGTGTGTTTCAGGTTACTCCACGTTGCATCACAAATTGCCAGTTTTATGTACTTCTACAACACACAAACTACGTACGAAAGATCCTTTATCCAGCTGTGAACATTTGCTTGAAAAGAAAACTCAAAGGCAAGATCCAGTTTCATTTGAATGCCGTCTGTTACTGTTGCAACACATATTATCACATTGTTCTACGTTTAATTTAGCTGGAAGTGCATCCATAAACCTCCTGGCCCGGCAAGAGAAAAGAACAGTCTCCTGCCAATAAGTGCTGAACTATTTGTCTTTGGTGCACATTCAGCGATTCTGACCGCAGATTTGAGTGTGATCCATCTTCATGAGCGGGCAGATTAATAATAGAGTGCTTGTTAAATAACTGCCGAATGAGATGTCCGTGTAAACTAGTGAATGTACTGTATGAGCCCAAAGAAGAGCTGCTTTAAAAACTTGAGGGGAAATAATACATTCTCGCAAGCACTTTTGGGTATATTACAGGAATATCATATCAAAAGTATATCATGACGTGTCATCTTCAGACGGCTAGACATTTCTCATAAAAACTATAAACACAGCTTTAGTTTTCTGAGTACGGAAACGGTGTCACGGGAACAATGTTTGACATGCACAATCTCTTTACATCATAGTAGTGTGATTTCAAATATGTCATAGCTTTGCCTTTGATTTATTTTAGCCAACTGTATAAGTATTGACACAAAGATATATACAGTGCAGTATGTATGTTTCACAGGCAACCAATCGACACACGTCACTTTATTAGAGCAATCAACATTTCTGTTTCTGTTCTCACTAAAAAATGATATTTTTGGTCTTTGTTAAAACAACATCTACTGAAACTGACAAAAGAGATAGGATAAACTTTCGTGGATGATAATGTGTTCATTGTGAGTCATTGTGTAGTTGCATGTACATCCGTGATATGAAATCCTCATATTGTTTATCCCCAAAAACTAGCTTGACATTACTTAAATCCCTTATATTCAAATACAAGTTCTGTTGAATATTATAGCAACCTTGTTTTGGGGAGCAGTTGAGATTCTGTGCCTTGCTCAAGGGCAACTAAGTCATGATGTTGTCGGCCTGGAAGGACTGTTCCTGTCTTATGTGATGAACTGTTCCTGTCATATGTGATGAACTGTTCCTGTGCATATGTGATGGACTGTTCCTGTCATATGTGATGGAATGTTCCTGTCATATGTGATGAACTGTTCCTGTCGTATGTGATGAACTGTTCCTGTCGTATGTGATGAACTGTTCCTGTCGTATGTGATGAACTGTTCCTGTCGTATGTGATGAACTGTTTCTGTCGTATGTGATGAACTGTTCCTGTCGTATGTGATGGACTGTTCCTGTCATATGTGATGGACTGTTCCTGTCGTATGTGATGGACTGTTCCTGTGCATATGTGATGGACTGTTCCTGTCATATGTGATGGACTGTTCCTGTGCGTATGTGATGAACTGTTCCTGTGCATATGTGATGGACTGTTCCTGTCATATGTGATGGACTGTTCCTGTCATATGTGATGGACTGTTCCTGTCATATGTGATGGACTGTTCCTGTCATATGTGATAGACTGTTCCTGTGCATATGTGATGGACTGTTCCTGTGCATATGTGATGGACTGTTCCTGTCGTATGTGATGGACTGTTCCTGTCGTATGTGATGGACTGTTCCTGTCATATGTGACGGACTGTTCCTGTCATATGTGACGGACTGTTCCTGTCATATGTGATGGACTGTTCCTGTCATATGTGATGGACTGTTCCTGTCATATGTGATGGACTGTTCCTGTCATATGTGATGGACTGTTCCTGTCATATGTGATGGACTGTTCCTGTGCATATGTGATGGTCTGTTCCTGTGCATATGTGATGGACTGTTCCTGTCGTATGTGATGGACTGTTCCTGTCATATGTGACGGACTGTTCCTGTCATATGTGACGGACTGTTCCTGTCATATGTGACGGACTGTTCCTGTGCATATGTGACGGACTGTTCCTGTCATATGTGATGGACTGTTCCTGTCGTATGTGATGGACTGTTCCTGTCATATGTGACGGACTGTTCCTGTCATATGTGATGGACTGTTCCTGTGCGTATGTGATGAACTGTTCCTGTGCATATGTGATGGACTGTTCCTGTCATATGTGATGGACTGTTCCTGTCATATGTGATGGACTGTTCCTGTCATATGTGATGGACTGTTCCTGTCATATGTGATGGACTGTTCCTGTCATATGTGATGAACTGTTCCTGTCATATGTGATGGACTGTTCCTGTGCGTATGTGATGGACTGTTCCTGTGCATTTGTGATGGACTGTTCCTTTCTTATGTGATGGACTGTTCCTGTCATATGTGATGAACTGTTCCTGTCATATGTGATGAATATTTCTGTTATATATGATGGACTGTTCCTGTCATATGTGATGGACTGTTCCTGTCATATGTGATGGACTTTTCTTGTCATATGCGATGGACTGTTCCTGTGCATATGTGATGGACTGTTGCTGTGCATATGTGATGGACTGTTGCTGTGCACATGTGATGGACCGTTGCTGTAAGATGTGATGGACTGTTCCTGTAATATGTGATGGACTTTTCTTGTCATATGCGATGGACTGTTCCTGTGCATATGTGATGGACTGTTGCTGTGCACATGTGATGGACCGTTGCTGTAAGATGTGATGGACTGTTCCTGTAATATGTGATGGACTTTTCTTGTCATATGCGATGGACTGTTCCTGTGCATATGCGATGGACTGTTGCTGTGCACATGTGATGGACTGTTCCTGTCATATGTGATGGACTGTTGCTATGCACATGTGATGGACTGTTGCTGTGCACATGTGATGGACTGTTACTGTGCACATGTGATGGACTGTTGCTGTGCACATATAATGGACTGTTCCTGTCATATGTGATGGACTGTTCCTGTAGACAATGACCAAAGTTTGTGCTGTTTGCTGTGCAGTGATAACTGTCCACTGCACTCTACTTGTAAGTCGCTTTGGATAAAATCTACTGCCAAATGAATAAAAGTAAATCTCAATTTAAATGGAAGAAATGTAAACAGCAAATGTTTAGGCTTTGGTGAGAGCCATATATATTTTTAAGCTGACAGTTAGACAAATGTTAGATTTTACGAAGACGAGAAAAGCTTATTGGACTAAAGGTATGAAGTGTGCAAGAAACAGGATAAGACAAGGAACATGTCCCACTTTCGCTCAGAGATAAAGTTACCGTTAGCAACCCAGCGAAACTGAACTGTGCAGCCAACAATAAAGCAAGCAATAGAGTCAGCTTTACTTCTGAACTCTGAGCGGGCAGAGATCTCAAGGGCAGACTTATGACGAAGGATCTCCAACATTACTCAGTTGTGGAAATCATTGAGGATTGAACGTCCTATAGTTTTAGGTTTTTGTTGATTTTACTTATTATTTCAGTTTTTGAGTAATAAATAAGAAATTGAACAAAAAAGTAAAATGCCCTTCAGAAATCGC
>CM065671.1:15436903-15501903 GCA_033220385.1 Triplophysa yarkandensis | reverse complement strand
CTGTTATTTTAACTCTTTAGTCTCATGAGTCCTCTTTCTTCATGTGTTTGGTGTTGATCTGAACTGTAAAGTGAGCCTTATGTGCTTCTCTTTTAAACTGAACGTAGTGTCTCGATTTGTGACATCAGCAAAAGATGTCAACATGCTTTCCTTCATCTTTTCTTGATAATTGAGCTGATGTTGAGATGACAAGATAACTGTTATCGGCTGAAGGGAAAGTTGAGTTAATAATGAGTTAATGAAAGACTATGTGTGCATTAACAGCAAAAAACAGGTTTCAAATGGTTTTTGATATTGTTTTTGCAAATAACCTCTTTATATACTAAATAACCAATACTATAATTCTATACAGCATTGCTTTCTTTCTGAAACCATGTATGTCCAAATGGGCAGTTTTTACTTGAATCAAGGCTGTTCTTTGAAATGATTAAACTTCTCTTTACTTTTTATTTATAGGATTTTTGCCAAACCCACAGAAAACTGAGTATAACTCAGTGAGGACTTATATCTTTTATTTCTATTTTACATTTTCAACCAATTTTTTGTCTAATGTAAATTGTAAGAATTCATTGAATTGTTCTATTAAAAGTTGGACAGAAATTGGTTAATTGATATTAAACAGAAATGTGGTTAAAACTGAGAACTACTGAATGAATTGATAAGAAATGAATCTTAAGCAATCATGAAGAAACAGCTCAGTAGTCTTGTATTTAAGAACAAACATTTTCACAATAATAGAGATTTAGTTTAGGTATCACTTTATCTCATCATCATTAAACTGGTAAATAAATACTCGAAAATTTCATTCAGATCACCACAATTCAACAAACATTTCTAATATAGAATAGAATTGATATAATATTCCCTCATTTATTGTCCTTTATAATATTAAATGATACATTAGGTAGATGAGGCTTGTTCTTAATAAAAGTTTCTTCAGATGGTGGCGCTATTGTTCAGAATGTCTCTCTCTCTCTGGTCTCTCTCTCTGGTCTCTCTCTCTGGTCTCTCTCTCTCTCTCTCTCTCTCTCTCTCTCTCTGTGGTCTCTCTGGTCTCTCTGGTCTCTCTCTCTCTCTCTCTGGTCTCTCTCTGGTCTCTCTGGTCTCTCTCTGGTCTCTCTCTCTCTCTCTCTGGTCTCTCTGGTCTCTCTCTATGATCTCTCTGGTCTCTCTGGTCTCTCTCTGGTCTCTCTGGTCTCTCTCTCTCTGGTCTCTCTGGTCTCTCTCTATGGTCTCTCTGGTCTCTCTGGTCTCTCTCTCTGGTCTCTCTGGTCTCTCTCTCTGGTCTCTCTGGTCTCTCTCTCTGGTCTCTCTGGTCTCTCTCTCTCTCTCTCTCTCTGGTCTCTCTCTCTCTCTGGTCTCTCTCTCTCTCTCTGGTCTCTCTCTCTCTCTCTCTCTCTGGTCTCTCTCTCTCTGGTCTCTCTCTCTGGTCTCTCTCTCTCTCTGGTCTCTCTCTCTCACTCTCTCTGGTCTCTCTCTCTCTGGTCTCTCTCTCTGGTCTCTCTCTCTGGTCTCTCTCTCTCTCTCTGGTCTCTCTCTCTCTGGTCTCTCTCTCTGGTCTCTCTCTCTCTCTGGTCTCTCTCTCTCACTCTCTCTGGTCTCTCTCTCTCTGGTCTCTCTCTCTGGTCTCTCTCTCTGGTCTCTCTCTCTCTCTCTGTGGTCTCTCTCTCTGTGGTCTCTCTCTCTCTCTCTCTCTCTCTCTCTCTCTCTCTCTCTCTCTCTCTCTCTCTCTCTCTCTCTGTGGTCTCTCTCTCTCTCTCTCTCTCTGTCTCTCTCTCTCTCTCTCTCTCTCTGTGGTCTCTCTCTCTCTGTGGTCTCTCTCTCTCTCTCTCTCTCTCTCTCTCTCTCTCTCTCTCTCTCTCTCTCTCTGTCTGTGGCAGTGAATCCGAGCACAGAAGAGGCTCAGCTCTGCGGGTGAAACACATATTTACGAGGATTCGTGTTGGAATATAATTGTTGTAGAGGAGAAGAACCATCTCTCTCTCTCTTTCTCTCTCTCTCTCTCTCTCTCTCTCTCTCTCTCTCTCTCTCTCTCTCTCTCTCTTATGGACTTTAATGGTTGATGTGATTGTGATGTCAGCACGTCTCATCCACCGCATGGGTACCACACACTGAGAAGATCCAATCATCTGGAGGAGAACACAGAAGGTATCTTCTTCATCTTCTTCTGCTTTCATGAATGCTTGTTCTCTTTATTCTCGGGCTTTACCTGTCGTGTCTGTCTGTCTTTATATCGAATCGTTATTGTTACATTCGAACGCCTGCAGTGAGTGTGAGACACGTGTTTGTGCGCTTGATTATGGGATGGAAGACATGAGACTCGGTATGTGATGGATGTGGAGGTAAGAAGCTCATGGGTTCAGATCTTTAACTGCGCATCTTATGCAGAATTACACAGGTGATCTGCTGATGTGTCAGAACATGCAGAACATACTAGATCATATCCAGAACATATCCAGAACCCATCAAGAATCCATCCAGAACCCAGCAAGAATCCATCAAGAATCCATCCATAACCTATCAAGAACCCATCCAGAACACATCAGGAACGCATCCGGAACCCATCCAGAACACATCCAGAACAGATCCGGAACACATCTGGAACACATCCAGAACAGATCCGGAACACATCTGGAACACATCCAGAACACATCCAGAACACATCATGAACCCATCCAGAACACACCCAGAACACATCCAGAACCCATTCAGAACACATCCAGAACCCATTCAGAACACATCCGGAACCCATCCAGAACACATCATGAACACATCCAGAACACATCCAGAACACATTCAGAACCCACCCAGAACAGATCCGGAACACATTCAGAATACATCCAGAACACATACTGAACAAATCCAGAACACATCCAGAACACATCAGAAACACTTCAGAAACACTTCAGGAACACATTCATAACCCATCCTGAACACATCCAGAACACATTCAGAACACATCCAGAACACATCCAGAACACATCAGAAACACATTCAGAACCCATCCTGAACCCATTCAGAACCCACCCAGAACACATCCAGAACACATTCAGAACACATCAGGAACACATTCAGAACCCATCCAGAACCCATTCAGAACCCACCCAGAACACATACTGAACACATCCAGAACACATCAGGAACACTTCAGGAACACATTCAGAACACATCCAGAACACATCAGAAACACTTCAGGAACACATTCAGAACACATCCTGAACACATTCAGAACACATCCAGAACACATCCAGAACACATCCAGAACACATCAGGAACACATCCTGAACCCATTCAGAACCCACCCAGAACACATCCAGAACACATTCAGAACACATCAGGAACACATTCAGAACCCACCCAGAACACATCCAGAACACATCAGGAACACTTCAGGAACACATTCAGAACCCATCCTGATCATGCCTTGATCATCCTGAAAACTTGTGTTTTTTTCTGGATTTGTTCGCCAAAGGTTCATGTAACACATACTCTAGAGTAGGAAGTAACAAAAGTGTGTGTCAGTATATTTGTATGACTGTTTCTTCTCATATGAAGCGGTCTTTCTCCATGCGCTCCGCTTGAACCGGTATCATGCTGTCTCTTAGGCCAACCACTTCCTCTAGAAATGCTGCTTGTAATATAGTTTTGCATTTTTAATGTGAACTTTTGGTTTTTAATTTCACGTGAATTATTCATCCTGACTATGCATGCAATATGAGATGCTCGTGGTATCACAGCGAGTCAAGAGAAGTCAAGAAACGTCCCTCTCGCACCGTCTTTTCATCTCGCAGTCACAGATTAGAATTTCTGACAGCAATTCAACCACATACACGAAATACTTGGGATGAAATGTGGCATCTGGATCATTTCCCTCCTCACTTGGGGTGTAACAAATCTGTGTCTTTCTTAGAACACTGCCGCTGGAAGTCTGAACATCTAGACTCGTGTCACTTTGCCGAGTCAGATTATACAGAATGATGTACTATAGCGTTAACACATTAACAAACATACAAACTGGAGGAGCCAGACACCATCATGAGTCTTATTAGTCGTCTACTCATGTAGGAACAACAATCATGTCCTGAGACGTCTTTCCAAAGCTACTGTTCCTTCTCCTAATGAGGGTCTCTGACTCGGACTGAAGGGAGAACATAAATTAGGAACAAGCGCAGACCCACTGTAAACTTATTTCAACACTTCAGCTCTTAACATCACCGTGATACGGAAGAAATCCTTATGGAAATCGGTTCTTAAGGTCTATATTTGGTCATAAGTGGCTTGTTTATTAACTTTAAGTATAAAGATAATCTGTAAAATCACTTTAATGAGTTTATAGTTCTTTATGTTTGAAGAACTTGATATAAATGAAGATGTCTTATTAGAAGAACCCCGACCTTCCTGTTTTACAAATAATTATTTGTGTGAAAAATGTTATTTTATGGAAAAATGTTTTTTGGGGGAGGCTGGAACCATAAGGGCTGTTAAGAGCATTTTGTTGCATCTTTAAGTTGTAGTCGATTCGTAAAAATGACTGTAAAGGATTTTAAACCGAAAAATATGTGGTTCATTCAAAAATGATCCTTAACTCGATCTTGGTTACACCTTTTTGACTTTTTCTTCTGTTAAACACAAAAGAAAATATTTGGAATATTTTATATTCACTTCAATTGTATGAACACACCAATGCAAGGAAGTGGGTGCCCGTTCCCAACATTCTACAAAATATCTTTGTGTTGTAAAGAAGAAAGAAAGTGATAAATAAGGAAAGAATGTATATTTTTGGGTTAACTACGACTCTAATGAGAAGAAAACCTCCGAATACTGTGTGATCTTCTCTCTGTGATAAATGTTGAGGTTTGATATAAAGAAAGTCATTGTGAACGCAGCTAATGAACCAAACATCTGTTGCATCTCGTCTCTTTTCACTGTTGTTTGTATAGCTCTGTGTTGTGTGTGGAAAACGATTGTATTCTTTGGTCTTCTGAGTCTCACCTGTTGCTAAACATAAGTCATCTGTTCACGATGCTGTTCATCAAACATTTATTCATGAAGAAGAAAAGAAAAGAAAACAGACTTCTTACTGTTAACTGGTGCTGTAGGATGTGTAATAATATGCTTCCCAACATTTGTCCTGGGCTAAATCTGGCTTCCCAAATCTCCAAACCCTCCAAGATATCAGCGAAATAAATCAGCATCCCCTTCAACCCTACTTCATTATTATTCTGTGATCTGTTCTCCAGTGTAATTCTAGCAATTCACAAAATAGTGTTTTAATTTATCAAATGCCGCAAGCATTCCACTGTGGCCTTAGCAGTAAAATGATCAATTAATATCCACATAAAACAACAAACTGTTTACAGTGGAAGCAGCTGGCGTGACTTTGGTGCTGTGTGATTTGCAATCACAAATGTATAAATGCGCCTTTGCATTCGGATGTCACCCTAGACAGGAACAGTTCATCCAAAAATGTCATTTCAAATCCGTTATGAAGTTCTTTCTACAGGAGAACACAAAAGAAGATATTTTGAAAAATGTGGCATGCTTAACAACATTAGATTCCATTGCCTTTTCTCTGTGGACACAAATCACTTGAAATATCTTATTTTGTTGTTCTACCAAAAAGAACGTACAACAGGTTTGGAGATGATGTCTAGAAAGAAAACGACCTTGGCATTATAGATCCAACTGTTTCTTTATGGGACAGGTGAGGTTGCTTGCTTTAAAATGTGAAGGTTTTGATATTTTTCTGGATTAGGATTTAAACGAAGCGCGTACACACATAAACAGTTGGCACATTAGGACTGTATCCACAACCGGTTTCCTTGGCAACTATTTTGGTTAAGATTATTATTTTGAATGTATTGCTTTAATATTGATCCATCTTTTCATTAAACGGAAAACCAATTGATCCAGCATTAATGTATTTCATTGCTTTAAAAACCTTCTCAACACCCCTCATCCTCGGACAAACACGGCCTGCAGACCGGTCTTACTCGTATCAGTGTCAGTGCCCAGCGGTTACTCGGTCCAATGTGCTTCTGATAAGCAGTCTCATGCACATTTAGTTAAACTAACACGTCACTACGAGATTCAGTTGTCATCTGTTTTGATGTAAAGTGCCTACAGGCGAAGAGAGCGAGAGCGAATGACGATTATCACAAATCTCGTGCCTCCGTGTATTGTTTCCCCCGCCGCTGCCAGGCTCATTTGCTATTTGGATGATGTGCTCCGGTGCCCGTAGAGGCCACTCTGTGGTTAGAGATAGAGAGAGAGCAATTGATAGGATGTTATTAATGGCTTTGTGTCTTAGGCGAGCTGAAAGCCTCACTCGTCACTACCTGAGATGAATATTCTTAGCTCCGCTACAGATGTTTTCCAAAGTCATACGCTGCTCATGGCCATATTTCTCTGGTCGTCGGGCATCAGTTGCATAGTTGGTCGATCAGTAGGTGAATGACATTGATTTTAGTCTATTTACTGCAGTGTTGGACCATATAAATCGATGTATTATTGCTATTACGTTCCGCTTTTATTGACTGCTTGAAATCTTTTACGCTTTACTGCATTCATTGTGTCAGTGAGCACTTTGTTAGAAAATAATAACATTTAACATACAAGTAAACTAATATTTTATTCAGTTTTATTTTTATTGAGGAAAGCTGCAATCTGTGACTTTAGTTTGTTGGTAAAAAAGCAATACAAGAAATATATTTATACTGTGTGCTGTCTGATTTGGTTGGAAAATGTCATCAAATGCATCATAAATAAAATATGACACCTGATGTACCTGTGATGTCATAGACACATTTAAAAATGTTTTATTTAAGATGATGTGATGCCATAGACACATTTTAAATGTTTTATTTAGGATTCTGTGATTTTATAGATTGTAAAGACACTTTCTCTGCATCTGGTCCTCTGCTTTAGAGCCATCTGCCTCTTACAACACGGTTTGCAGACTCGGTCTCTATCTTTAAAAAAATGTTTAAAACTCATCTTTTCCGTCTACACCTGACCCACTAAAAACCTCTTCCCTTACCCACTCACTCCCTCTTTCTAATCAAAATGAACCCGTTTCTTTCCTCCTAACGTAGGTTTATCTTGCCTTGTGTAACTTGGTAATCATTTGTTTTTACCTATCGTTATCTGTTATTTACTCTTCATTGTCTCCTTGATTCTTCTTAAGTCACTTTGGCTAAAAGCGTCTTCTATACAGTGTTCTATAGTGGGACTGTTCCTCTGTTATCCCTCGCCGACTTGTTCTTTTGATTGTGGCCGGGCCGAATAAGGCGTATTCATGTTAAAGTCACAAACAGAATCACAATTTTATCAGAAGATATATAAGCATGACATTGTGGTATGGTTTCTATAGGTTTAAAAAAAATGAATGTTCGAGTGCAAACATGAATCAACCAATAGTAATCCAGAAACAGATAATCTTTGGTTTATTTTATTTGTGTTAGGTCTGTGTATATTTCTTTTTAATATTTAGCTACTCCTTAGTGTTTTGATTTAAATGTATAAAGTATTCTAAGTATTAAAAAAGTGTCTTTGAGAGGGTTTCTATGCATTATTATTATATTTTATAATTTCAAAATAAAGCTTTGTGTTAACTTAATGTTTGTCTATGTACTGTGGATAAAAATGTTGAATGAAAATGTGTTTAAAAATACAAAAGAAAAAATAAAATTAAAAATGATTATTTTATATATTATTTAAATGATTGGTAAATCCAATTAAATACATACAAATATTTTCTAAACAAATATATATGTATGTGTACCTTTATGTGTATATCAATACAACCCTTTAATGCTCTGTTAACAAGACAAAAGAGAACATGTAATGACAAACATTTATTCTGTAATCGATAACAAAGCCCTAAATAATTTGTAAAATTTGGAGATGAATCATTTTGATTGCAACTGTTTATTGCTAAACAAATAGTAGTTTTCAAACATTTCATCACGTTGTTGTAAATATCAGCACAGTTGTAGTTTCCTCTGACTGTCAGTCGGCTTGTCCTGTTGTTTCTTTATATTAAAAGCGTTGCAGTTTTGTATTTGTGTGAGCCCTGTATATGTCCTTATTTCTGGATCAACTCTAACACCTGATGCCATTTACATCCGCATTCTTACGTAAGGGGCATAATAGATATTCATTGCTTGTTTCAGGCTCATTTCACGTGTCATCCACCCGGTATAAAAATGAATACAAATATAACATCTGTCCTCGCTAAACTGCACTCAACAGTTTCGTAATTGAGAAAATCAGTCAGGCTGGCCAGCGACACAATAATCCCTCTTAGATCCCGCAGAGAATGATCAAAACAAATCACAAAGATGCCTTCACTTCTGTGTTCTACGGAATAATGTTGCGTTTGATGGCATTAATGAAATACTCCACGAGATATTTTAGGATCGTTACAGATGTGTTTGTCACAAATATGATCGGGATCTATTGTTTAGAGAAATGCTTTGTCTCTCATGTTTCAAAAGCATTCATCATTCTTTCTTGTTTTTTGTATTCAGAATCGTTCTATTATCAGCATGATAAATGTGACTGAAAGACTTTTTTAGTAGTATTCTTATTGATTTCTGATTGTGTTGAACAGAAACCCTTGGATGGAAAAGCCGCAGGTTGTTTGTTGCATTGCCAGAGTATTGATGGGATTTTTGAATCTTCAGGGTGTTTTATTTGGAAGGATGTGGAATTATTTGTATAAAGGCACGAGAATAGACGGCTAATAACAGATCCTCTAATTACACAACGCATGCTCTCATTTATGGGATGGGACTCGGTGCTTTCAGTGTGATGAGAAGGTCTCGTGGGCGCGCTGCCTTTAAGGATTTTACTTCAAAAGCGCTTAGCTGGAAGGAACATGACATCCGTTGTTCCTCCACAAAATCCAATGCATTCAAATCCACTTTTACACATTAACTCCTGCTAAAACCGGCCTAACTCGGAAGATGACAAATAAGATACACAATCTTCATGCTACCGGGTGTTTGTGTGGAAGTGATTTGCCATTAAACATTGGTAATGAAGTGTGAGACGAGACATGGAGTGTCCGATGACAACTGACGGGTCACAACCTCAGAAATAGGCCTGTTCTCATTGCTTTGTGGTCGGCAAAACACAAACTGTACTAAAGCGACTAACCATGTAATCATTCCTTGTTAGGATGGCAGAATAAATTGGCTTATCAAGTTTTTAAAGTGTAGAGGAAATGTTTTCCATATCTTTTGTTGTCTGTGCCAAAGGCCGTGCATCCAATCAAACGATGCGGCGTTGCGCCGTAAATGCGTCTGTCACATGGTAAACTAAATTAGGCGGATGCCAACACACAAAAGATGATCTCCTCATCCTGACAACTACAATCAGAACAATTCAAAGAGAAAACACAAGTCAGATTATGTTAAATACAGGCTGAATCGCAGCGAGGATAACAGTTGAAATACTGTTTATTAAAAACACAACATAAAATACATTAAAGAAGGATTTTGACCACTTCTTTAGTAAGATCTTTAATAATAAATGTCAGTGTTTGATTTTAAAGTGGTTTTTGTTAACCTACAATATGTGATTTTGAATATAAAATCCCCAAGCACAAAGATTCAAGACTTACTCTTTTAAATATTTCTGATCTAATTTCAGCTCCAGCTGTAATACATCCTCTTAATACATCTTCTTCCCTCTTTCCATCTTTGGCTCCATGAATTCATTCAAAACATTGCGTGGCAGATTGGCTCCATAGAAAATAATTGACTGAATACTTTCCAAAGCCCATCTAACCTCACTGGCTGTTAGAGATGCGGGGTTTCAAGCGGGTTCTGCACACCATCACAGTCAGAATGGATGGCCAATTGGCTTATGTAATTTATTTGCTTATATTATTTTCTTCCTGTTTCATAACCAGACCCAGATGAAATCTGCAGACCATTTTCCGTGCTGATTTTTGGGGGAAATGTGGGGAAATGGATTCAGAAATGTGTTAAGCTAAGAGCTGAGAGCACCATACACTTACTGGCAGCTGACATCATAATCGAATGAGACTGAATATTTAATAACCCGACACTCGAGGGAAGGGAATTTGTCAATGGAGACTATAACTATAAAAAAAAAGTTTAGTAAATTTGTTATAAAAATAGTTCTAGAGACAAGCAATACAACAACTTTAACAATAACTTTAAAGTTGGGATCAATTTCAGATTAGATTTTCTTGTTATCTTTATTTAAATTGAACTCAGTCAGAGCAGGATTTGTAAGATTATTTCATATAGATTATTTCATATAGACAAGTAGTTCATATACAAATTGTTCATTCAACTTCATGTTTATGACTCTTTGATCTGCCAAATAACATATTTTGAGAAATGCGTTCTGTCCATGCATTAGAAGGCTATCAGTTTTCACATTCTTCAAAATATCTTATTTTGCATTTTTTGGCAAAGATAAATGATGACAGAATTGTCACTTTGTAATAAACATTCCTTTTCTGTCGTTTTGCAAAGTATTTTATGTATGATGATATCATGACATTTTCAATGATTATTGAGAGGTTTTGAGGCTTAGAAACAGTTTTTTCTCTCTTTTATCTTCTGTAACACATCGCATAATGTCATCTTGTCAATCGATGTTGCATCATGGGACATTCCCTGCATCAGCACCATAATATCAGTGTAATGTTTATTGTCAATTTCGGCTCATTCAATGATGGCTGTATATAACAGCTTGAGTTTTTCTAATTCTCGGTATGATTTGGTCCTCGACAGGTCAGGCGTTTTCTCCCTCAAGAGCAGCCGTTCATTCACGGCGCGCTGAATGCAAGGAACACTCGCCCCTGGCAGCCGAAGATGACGTTACTATGGAAACAGATTTTGCTGCTATCAATCATGGAGTATCTTGCAGGTAAAATGAATTGGTAATTCTTTCCCCGAGTGGCTCTCATGGCATATTCACAACTACGTCTCTATCAACTTAAACTTAATCACGTCTTATCCTCGAAGATGTTCTGACAGTCACAGTCTAAAAGGTGAAACCACATATTCAAGGACGGCCATGATGTTCTCTTGTTATGTGAGCGGTTAACTTGTCTGCTTGTTTATTGGTCCACGGCAGATAAAGTTATTGTCATCAGTCCACATTAGGATTATGAGCTCGGGACAGTAATGGGTCCTGACGTACGGAATGGGGCGTACGGGAACGGGACTTGTTTGGGCTGTGGAGGGAGAGATTTCAATTAATCTGTGCAGTCATTTTGAAAATGAATTGCGTGTCATGAAAGGTTTCGCAGACTCTGATACAATGTGTCCTCCGAGGAAATAGAGCCGGTACGTCATGGTTTAATAGCTCGAACTCCCTACAGATGTCACAGTGGAAATGATTTCTCTCAATACCAACTTACTGAAAATGTACTGTCCGGAGATCCTCCAGATCCGCTGAGAACGGATCATTTTCTTATCCGTTTCTATTGTTACGGACTCTCATTTTGATGCACGCGATAGAAATGTCGTACGAGAAGACATCATTTCCAATTTTCAAAGTGAATGTCACACTTAAATGTGAATAATCTTGTGATTCTGTCTTAAGCAGAGATTGAGCGATGAGAGCGGAGCTCTTGATTAGAAGACACACACCTGGTGTGATCTCACCACATATGGTCTACATTCGCACGTCATCTCTGTGCGAGCGCTTCTTCACTAACAAAAACTCAAAACACTCGAGGCCGTGCTCGTTCCAAGCAAACAGACCAGATTTAAATGGTGCATCGAGACGAAAATGAAACGTTATATTTCTGAAATACAGAAGAGGTTCGGCAGAAAACGTAGTGGCCTGTCAGGCTGTCAAGCGTCAGAAAAGTTTCAGAAACACATATGTGTATGTTTGTGTAAGAGACAGTGATGAAAACTGAAATGTGTTGTTGTCTACATCATTATAAAAAACTTAAGACCATTAGATTTGAATGTTAGTAACTGCACATGTACAATACAGTTTTAAGAACAAAGCTGCATTATTATAGAATCTATGTGTTATAATGTTTAATGTTATAATATTATACTGATATTATTGCATAATGTTTCACTTTTGCTTTTTGAAAGAGAGTTAAGGAGCACTTTAAGTGATGGTTCACCCTAAAATAAAAATTGTGTCATCATTTACTCATATACCCATTGGACATTTCAGACCCGTATGACTTTCTTCTGCAGAAAAAGATATTTTGAAGAATGTTGGTAACCAAACAAGAGGTGGCCATTAACGCTGCCGTTGTTTGGTTTGAACCAATCTTTAAAATATGTTCTTCATATCCAAAGCGACTTACAGATGAGATTTACAAAAGAAGCATTTGGAATAAGAGGTGACAAAGCAATCTTAGCGAAACAATGGCAGTCATAGTAAGAATATACACAACATATGTACAAGAAGAACCTTTTTGATAGAAAAAGTGAGAATAAAGTCAAAAGAGGTAAAGTCATAGAGGTTGGTGTCTATCAGCCAATAATCCACTTGAGTTTGGTCGGTTTTAGTATTCATACGTTTACTTGTTTTTTGTTATTTGTCTTTCCTTGTTCTGCTCTCAGAATGTCTGGATTACAAATCCTTCAACGGTCCGAAATGGCGAATGGAGCCGAGTGATCTAACCGTGGGATCACTGGAGGAAGAAGCCACACTGACCTGTGATGCTAAGGGCCTTCCTCCACCTCAGTACAGGTACATCCTGTTCACACTTTCTCCTGCACTTCATCTCTTTCATCCCCTCTGTAATTTAAATCATTCTGCCTCACTAGTCATTCATGCGGATGTTCATTGGTGCAGTAAGATATTATTAGCATTTATTGACTGAGATGTACAGAATTCCTGACGCGTTTACAACGGCGAGAGCTGTCCATAAAAAACACAACCCGGTTATTCCAGCGGCCCATTTCTTTTTGCCGTACAGAGAGATTAGATATATGGTGAGGAGAGCCGTGTCCCGTCCTGACATCTGCATTATCTGATGGGAACGGTCAGTCAGGAGTGTTGCTTAATTTAATGGATTATAGATTTCGCTTCCCGAGGTCGTACCTTATGGTGTCATCGTTGGATCCATCTCAACGGAGGAGCCGCAAAACTGCATTATTTAGGCCGGGGGGGTTCAGTGAATGCTTCGACACGTCGGCATCAATTAAACATGTGACGTGCGTTGTGCATCATTCAGCACACACCAAACTAGATTGTTTGGATGTGATATGTTTTATTAAGAAGTGTATTTTGATATGCACTTGTTTGAGGTCGAAAGCAGATGATTGGACAGAATGATCTGCACAGACGGATGGAGGACTTGATTCACATGACCGATCCAAGGCATCTGGGCGATGTTTAACCCTACTGTACTCTTTTGTCGGCATATCTACGTCTTGCTTTCTTCTAATCATCTCCTTGCTCTTTCTCTCGCCGCGCTCAGCTTCACGCAGAGACGCCACCGGAGCGTTAACCTGCACACCTCTCTTGATGTGCAAATAGAGCTGAAGTGCTTAACGCCGGCTCCTTCCCCATATCGAGCAGGAAAGCCGAGTTGTCAGCGCTCTAGAATAAATTGCCCTGCGACAACCACGGGGTACATAAAAACTGAAGGTAGATGCACTTTTAAATGACTCCTCTGCTATCTCATGGGCCGGAGACCGAATGGCACACAACGAACGCTCGTCTTGATGTCAAAACATTATTTCTTCCGTCAAAGTTTTTCGATACATTGGCAAAAAATATTGACAAGAAACCTCAGGTGAAAAGATTCGACACACTTCATTAGATCTGGCAGCACGAGATATCGCCGGTGAATTGCCGGTGAGATTTGATTTAATCCACAGAGATTCTTAAATGAACTGCAATCGAAGAAAAAAAGATGTATTTGAAGCAAGGCGCTAGGTGAAGTTTAAATGAATCCGCTGCTTAAAAGATTTGTGGTAATTGCTTAAAGACGACATCAACTCTCGAGTTGAAAATATCTATACTTTCAGCTTCTATTAAAAGTCTAACACCTTCTATCTGGCACGACGGCTTGCACGAGAACGGAGATGTGTTTTTCCTTTGTGAATACAAATGCTGAACGTGGAAGTAAAGATCAAATAATTGCTTTAAATGAAGCATTAAAAGGCAGTGCTTGCACACTATTGTGTCAGACTTATCAATGTTTTTTATGCTTTTTAATGATATTCCAAACACTTCCATGCCTTAAAGACACTGCAGAAATCTGTTTCTCGCTTAAGAATTTAAACAGAGATTGTCTTATTATCAGGAGATTGAAGTGTCTGTGATACCCAGAAGAGTTTGACAAAACAAAACTAATAAGTAAAATCAGTTTTATGGTAGTCAGAGGTTATCCGGAAACCTGTGTTGCTTGAATTCTTTGTCTTTGTGTTAAACTTAAGGAACAAATTTTGTTTTTTTATTGGGAAGATCCATTCAAAGATTAATTTGATTTAATACTTTAAACGAACAAATCATTATAAGCTTAATTTAGGTTATTGGTCAGAAAAGCAAGCCTAAGCTTATCAAGGAATTGACAAGAAACTTTAACCTGCCATTGTGGCCCGGTAAACACAGTGAAAGTTGAAGGGTTTTATAAGTAACTCAATAGGAAAGGCAATTTAATAAAAAATATCACAAACATTAAATGTATGTGCGAAGTTACATCTACGTACATATTTATTAAAACATTTAAAATATGAAATATATCAATATTGCATATATGGTAAAAATATGAGCTGTATGTGTAGTGAACACATGCCTGTGTGTGGTGGGCTTTCCTTGCAAGGAGAGCGGAATCTTTTTAAACTGTTGAATGTGACTGACCAATGCTGGCTGCACTGAAGCGTCTGTGTGTGTGTGTGTGTGTGTGTGTGTGTGTGTGTGTGTGTGTGTATGTGTGTGTGTGTGTGTGTGTGTGTGTGTGTGTGTGTGTGTGTGTGTGTGTGTGTGTGTGCATGTGTGTGTGCGTGCGTGCGTGCGTGTGTGTGAAGAGAGAGAGATTGCTCCCCTGGAACACACATCGGTTGCCACAGCCAGATTCGAGTCTCCAGAGCGGTCCGCAGGTGTTGAAGGTCTGAGCACAGCTACACCAGGAGAGAAATGAGCAGATGAGCTGGCACAAGTTTCATATCAATAAAGCCCCCCCACACACTTCATCCAAAATTGATATGAACAGCGGGGTCGACTCAAGTTCAACCTTAGCCACCGCCGCACTTTCTAGAAAATCCCAGAGGCGAGCATAACCCCATTCTCCTTCTCCACCCCTTTTACGGATCTCAAGCTATCAGAGTCTGTGTTCATGTGGCAGATATTTCAGTGCACTTGTTGGGGCTTTCCTTTTATTTTAGATTAACATTTATGCATTTTGCAGATGATTATATCTAAAGTAAATCACAGTATTATACAGTGTACATCTATCACTGTAGAGTAAACAGATGTAAGATGTCTTACTCAAGAACACTTCGGTTATTATCTGCTGACACTGAGATTCAAACCCACAACCTTCTGATTACAAGTCCAACTCTCAAACCACCAGAACACAACTGAATACAACAGAACACAGCTGAACACAACTGAACAGAACTGACCACAACAGACCACAACTGAAAACAAATGAATACACCAGACCACAACTGAACACAACTGAACACACCAGACCTCAACTGAACACACCTGAACACAACTGAACACACCAGACCACAACTGAACAAACCAGACCACAACTGAACACACCAGACCACAACTGAACACACCAGACCACAACTGAACACACCAGACCACAACTGACCACAACTGAACACAACCGAACACACCAGACCACAACTGAACACACCTGAACACAGCTAAACACACCAGACCATAACTGACCACAACAGAACACAACTGACCACAACTGAACACAACTGAACACAACTGACCACAGCTGAACACAACTCAACACAACTGACCGCAACTGAACACAACTGACCACAACTGAACACAACTGAACACAACTGACCACAACTAAACACAACTGAACACAACTGACCACAACTGAACACAACTGACCACAACTGAACACAACTGACCACAACGTAACACAACTGAACACAACTGAACACAACTGAACACACCAGACCACAACTGAACACAACTGAACACAAATGACCACAACTGAACACAAATGACCACAACTGAACACAACTGAACACAACTGACCACAACTGAACGCAACTGAACACAACTGAACACAACTGACCGCAACTGAACACAACTGAACACAACTGAACACAACTGAACACAACTGAACACAACTGAACACAACTGAACACAGCTGATCTCCCTTGATTGACTCTTCTTTCCATTGCTCGCAGTAGATCTCACATTAAAACTGCTGGTGATTTGAACGGAATGAAATGCTATCACAGCAAATTTCTGAGATGTTGAGAGTGTTTTGTTCTTGGCCTTCCCCCTGATCCCTGTTCTGCTCACGACATGTACATCTGCTGTAAGAGATAAACACGGTGAAAGGAAAAGATAATACATGCACACGGGTGAAAATGTTAAGGTGCTGTGACTGAAACCAATGCATTATGTCAAGTGATGTTCCATGGAGTTTGTCGTACGGCTAACCTGTTGTGTTTTTCAATAAAGCAGCACTTGTAGCGTGGGTGCTGGAAACCAGCTCACGTCCTCTGCTGTCTGTGTGCCACTGTAACGTCGGGCATTCGTGATTATGTTGATTTGTCACCGACCTCATGGGATTTTATGTGTTTCGTGATCCCTGAGCATTGTGGGATTGTTCTGTTAGGGTTTAGTTTTTGCATTTCTGGCTGTCATTGTGAATAACAATCCAGTTTCATTTCATCTTGTCTGGTTTATGGGGGTCTCCGTCCTTGTCTTGAGAGCTAGTGTATAGGGGATATAAAGGGACAGGTCAGTCAAAAATGAACATTCTTTTGTATGTAAATCTATATAACTTGAAATCTACTGAGGAAAACAAAAGAAGATAATTTGAAGAATGTTGGTAACCAAACAACACTGGATTATACTAATTTCCATTGAACACAAAACCACAGAGATATTCTTCAAAACTTCTTCCACAGAAAAATAGTTCAATAGTTCAAAAGTATTTATAGATATTTAGAAAAATGTCTCAGTGGTTTTGAGACCATACTTTGGGATAGATTTACATTTGTGCATTCGGCAGATGCTTTATCCAAAGCAACTTACATTGTACTATACTTTTTAATAAATTGAGTCAATGGAGTTAAGTGTTGCTTGGCTACCAACATTCTTGCAAATATGCAGAAGAAATAAGGTCATACAGGTTTAAAATGATGAAATAACAAGACTTTGTCACTTATTGACTTTTATGACCTCAGAAACGTTTTTCAAAATATTTACATTTCATTATTTATTTGGCAGACAATTACTCACAAGTATTATGCAGTGGTCAATCATCCGTGTAGAGTAAACAGGGGTAAGATGTTTTACTCAAGAACACTTCAGTTCTTATCTGCTGACACTGAGATTCAAACCCCCAAATATCTTCTTTCACAGAAAAAGCCATCACATACAGACTTTGTCTTGTTGGTTTCGTACAAAAGTTCATACAAGATATTTTGAGAAACATCCCAGTGGTTTTGTGACTATACGGCAGAAATCAAGAATTGTTTGGTCGCCAACATTTTGTGTTAAACCAGTTAGAATTAAATGGTTTAAAATGGGTCCAGCTCGTGTTTCAAAAGCCTTAAAAGAGAACAGTCTAACCACCTTTGCTGATTCCTAGCATTTGGCTTCTATCTTCCTGTCATCTGTTCCTGAGACGTACAGACACCCAGCCGAAGCATTAGTGTTGAACCCGGCTGATGTTCTGTCAGAATAAATGACTGCTCCGGCCCCAGGAACCTCCGGTGATTCAGCACACTTTACACATTGTCTGTATCGGTGGTCCGCCCGCCGTGGCCTCAGGTGGACTCGGATGTGGGCTCTTAATGATAGGCGTAGATGAGGTGTGAAAGGAGAAATTGATGATTCTCTCCAGCACTAATCATGGTGCAATGAAAAGGACAAAGAGAGCAGAGGGAAATCATACCGAAAGTCAGGTCCTCCAGACAGGAATATCACAGGACTGTTTGAATTCTATGATGTGATATGAACCTCTTGTTCCTTTTGATATAAAGCTGAATGTGTATGATGCCAGACATTCGAGTGTACCTACTGTATAAAACAGGAAGCGATGGGTTTGCACCACTACATCCAACACAAAATCAATTTCAGTGGCGATTCCAAAACAAATCAATCGTGTTCAGTGGTTATCTCAACACATTGAGCTTTGAGCTCTATTATTTGTCTGTTTGTGCATCCGTAGGTGGTCTCTGAACGGCACATTGATTAATTTCCGGCCTGATTCCCGTCGGCGGCTGTCTGGGGGGAATTTAGTCATTAGGAGTCTGGACCGGTCTCAGGATGGAGGAATATACCAGTGCACTGCGTTCAATCCGCTGGGAGCCGTTCTCAGCCGGAGAGCGACCCTTCAATTTGCATGTAAGCCATCAGATGTGTGTAAGCATGCTATGTTAGCCGCCCCATACAAAAGAATTGACCTGTCCCACTACGGTCCGCACACATGGTTAATATCACAAGAGAAACAGTTGTGTGAGCTTACCTAGATGGAAAATTATTGATTAAAAATCCAACAGTTAATCCAAATAAATTAAGAATGTACACGTATTTTTGGTCTATGTAATGAAAATAAATCAAAATTTAACAAACACATATTGGTTATATTCACCTAATATGTCTGTAAATTCTCACACATAACATTTGAACAGTATATTTAATTAAAGGAAGGGGTATCATGCATTGTAAGTGCTTTCCCAAACCTATCATTGTCACTAAATCACAAGTTATTTATTGTCCATTCACTCAAAACTGTATCCAGAAACAATCATAAAGCTGTAGACTGGATAAGAGAGACGGAAACTTCTCTTTTAATGTCAAAGCTTTTAAATGTACTTTCAGGTAAAACACGGTCAAATGTTTTGGATGAAGTGTTTGTAGGCCCCATGTAAAAGCATGAATCCCATGATTGATATTGCTTATCAAAAGCTGTGCCCTCATCATTCATGTGATTTATTAAAATAGAAAATAGAGGTTAAAGATGTAATGTTTAAAATACACAACACAAAAGTCGCATACAATAGATGCGTATAAGGTCAGTTCACCATAAAATGTATATTTAATTCAATTTAATACAGTAATAGGGACTGATTAATTAAAATGAATGGATGTCAATATAAATAAATGGATTATTTATACATGTGAATCAGTTGTGTTCAGTTTAATGTTCTGTATTTGTTAGGCCTGCAGCAAATGCACCAAGAGAATCAAGCATTGATCCGCCAACAGATTGCAAAACTTATATAAACAGTGTTTAATAATATGTTTGATGTTACATACATACTCTTTTTAAATAGACAAGAGAATAGATTTGATGGTAATTGAACCCTTTGAATGTAAATAATTGGCAACACTTCACAATAATGTTGAATTTGGTAACTTGAGGTCTCTTGGTATCTGTCATTGCTAAGCAACCATAAGACAAGGAGGTTTCAACAAAATATAAAAATCCATTACAATAACTCTGCTATACCATTTATAGATCATCTGTCTCCGTGTTCGTTTAGCTCTTCGTTGTTGTTCTGACAAAAGCCAATCGGATTTTCTCATGTCACGTGATCTACAGTGCGCTTCAAGCATTTAAAACAACTGAAATATTATTAATATGATGCTGATGCTAAGACAAAAATAATGTGCAGAAGTCGTGAAATGTGAATAACTCCTTAGTTACCCTGACCTAACAAAAAACCAATTAGTTATTTAAAAACAGTTGTTTATGCTTGTTTGTTTGTTTGTTTATTAAGTAATGTTACATTTTACATTTAACTGTTAGTAAACGATCAAACAAAAATACATACAATGAATTTAGCAGTATTGTTCATTGTTAGATAATGTTAGCGAATGCGAATGTCGAACGCAACCTTGTTGTAAAAGGTTATCAAATAAAAGAGTTGTATATTACTTTAAAATTAAAAAAAAGAAAGAAAAAAAAGAAATATTTTTAAAGCGTATATCAAGATTATTATATATGTGAATGTAGGTCACTTAGCAGCAGAACCTATATGTTTAAACAATCGTCTGATAGCAGCTCTACAGCTTATTTTTGTATGATAATACATTGTGCCACAATTAATGGTCTTAAAACAAGAAAACAAAACTGGCATTGTAAACCGAACAAATGTTTTACTGTTAAACTACGGCAAAGTTGTCTTTACAGTGAGCTGAAGCAATACAACAAAAAAACCCTCAGCTTGTTTTATGTTCTCAAAGTGTTTCATGCCTTTCAGACTTGAATCTGAAAACGCAGACGAGAAGTGCCGTGTCTGTGCGGGAAGGCCAGGGGGTTGTTTTACTGTGTGGTACACCATCTTATTCAGGAGGTAAGGCCGGAAAACCTTTCATTTTGATAAACAGTTGTTTATACAATGATATGTTATTGAATATTTTATGTTCAATATCTAAAGTGCCTTCAGATATGCCATAAACATGTGAAAGACAGAGTGACACTGTGCATTGTGTTGTGTTCAGTCAGTGTTGATTTCAGTCAGTGTAGTTTTCGATAAGTGTAGTTTTTGATCAGTGTTGTTTTTGATCAGTGTTGTTTTTGATCAGTGTTGTTTTCGGTCACTGTTGATTTCAGTCAGTGTTGTTTTCTGTCAGTGTTGTTTTTGATCAGTGTTGTTTTTGATCAGTGTTGTTTTCTGTCAGTGTTGTTTTTAATCAGTGTTGTTTTTAATCAGTGTTGTTTTTGATAAGTGTTGTTTTTAATCAGTGTTGTTTTCTGTCGGTGTTATTTTCAGTCAGTGTTGTTTTTAATCAGTGTTGTTTTTGATAAGTGTTGTTTTTAATCAGTGTTGTTTTCGGTCACTGTTGATTTCAGTCAGTGTAGTTTTCGATAAGTGTTGTTTTCGGTCACTGTTGATTTCAGTCAGTGTAGTTTTTGATCAGTGTTGTTTTCGGTCACTGTTGATTTCAGTCAGTGTTGTTTTTGATCAGTGTTGTTTTTGATCAGTGTTGTTTTCTGTCAGTGTTGTTTTTGATCAGTGTTGTTTTTGATCAGTGTTGTTTTCTGTCAGTGTTGTTTTTGATCAGTGTTGTTTTTGATCAGTGTTGTTTTTGATCAGTGTTGTTTTTGATCAGTGTTGTTTTCTGTCAGTGTTGTTTTTGATCAGTGTTGTTTTTGATCAGTGTTGTTTTCGATCAGTGTTGTTTTTGATCAGTGTTGTTTTCTGTCAGTGTTGTTTTTAATCAGTGTTGTTTTTAATCAGTGTTGTTTTTGATAAGTGTTGTTTTTAATCAGTGTTGTTTTCTGTCAGTGTTATTTTCAGTCAGTGTTGTTTTTAATCAGTGTTGTTTTTGATAAGTGTTGTTTTTAATCAGTGTTGTTTTTTATCAGTGTTGTTTTCTGTCAGTGTTGTTTTTTATCAGTGTTGTTTTCGATAAGTGTTGTTTTTGATCAGTGTTGTTTTCGGTCAATGTTGTTTTTAATCAGTGTTGTTTTCAATAAGTGTTGTTTTTAATCATTGTTGTTTTTGATAAGTTTTGTTTTTAATCAGTGTTGTTTTTGATCAGTGTTGTTTTTTATCAGTGTTGTTTTTGATCAGTGTTGTTTTCGATCAGTGTTGTTTTTGATAAGTGATGTTTTTAATCAGTGTTGTTTTCGATAAGTGTTGTTTTTGATAAGTGTTGTTTTTGATCAGTGTTGTTTTTAATCAGTGTTGTTTTCTGTCAGTGTTGTTTTTGATCAGTGTTGTTTTTGATTAGTGTTATTTTCAGTCAGTGTTGTTTTTGATCAGTGTTATTTTCGATCAGTGTTGTTTTCTGTCAGTGTTGTTTTTGATCAGTGTTGTTTTTGATCAGTGTTGTTTTCGATCAGTGTTGTTATAGGTCAGTATTGTTTTCGATCAGTGTTGTTTTCTGTCAGTGTTGTTTTTGATCAGTGTTGTTTTTGATCAGTGTTGTTTTCGATCAGTGTTGTTTTCGGTCAGTGTTGTTTTTAATCAGTGTTGTTTTCGGTCAGTGTTGTTTTTAATCAGTGTTGTTTTTGATAAGTTTTGTTTTCTGTCAGTGTTGTTTTTGATCAGTGTTGTTTTTGATCAGTGTTGTTTTTGATCAGAGTTGTTTTCTGTCAGTGTTATTTTTAATCAGTGTTGTTTTTGATCAGTGTTGTTTTCGATCAGTGTTGTTATAGGTCAGTGTTGTTTTCGGTCAGTGTTGTTATAGGTCAGTGTTGTTTTCGGTCAGTGTTGTTTTTAATCAGTGTTGTTTTCAATCAGTGTTGTTTTTGGTAGGTTTTGTTTTTAATCAGTGTTGTTTTTAATCAGTGTTGTTATAGGTTAGTGTTGTTTTCGATCAGTGTTGTTTTTAATCAGTGTTGTTTTTGATAAGTGTTGTTTTTGATCAGTGTTGTTTTCGATCAGTGTTGTTTTCTGTTAGTGTTGTTTTCGGTCAGTGTTGTTTTTGATCAGTGTTGTTTTTGATCAGTGTTGTTTTTAATCAGTGTTGTTTTCGATCAGTGTTGTTTTTGATCAGTGATGTTTTTAATTAGTGTTGTTTTCGGTCAGTGTTGTTTTTGATCAGTGTTGTTTTTGATCAGTGATGTTTTTAATCAGTGTTGTTTTCGGTCAGTGTTGTTTTTGATCAGTGTTGTTTTTGATCAGTGTTGTTTTTAATCAGTGTTGTTTTCGATAAGTGTTGTTTTTGATCAGTGTTGTTTTCGATCAGTGTTGTTTTCTGTTAGTGTTGTTTTAAATCAGTGTTGTTTTCGATCAGTGTTGTTTTTAATCAGTGTTGTTTTCGATCAGAGTTGTTATTAATCAGTGTTGCTATCGATCAGTATTGTTTTTGATCAGAGTTGTTTTTGATCAGTGTTGTTTTCGATCAGTGTTGTTTTTGATCAGTGTTGTTTTCTGTCAGTGTTGTTTTTGATCAGTTTTGGTTTTGATCAGTGTTGTTTTCAATCAGTGTTGCTATAGGTCAGTGTTGTTTTCGATCAGTGTTGTTATAGGTCAGTGTTGTTTTCGGTCAGTGTTGTTTTTAATCATTGTTGTTTTCGATAAGTGTTGTTTTTAATCAGTGTTGTTTTTAATCAGTGTTGTTTTCGATCAGAGTTGTTTTTAATCAGTGTTGTTTTCGATCAGTGTTTTTATAGGTTAGTGTTGTTTTTGATAAGTGTTGTTTTCTGTCAGTGTTGTTATTGATCAGTGTTGTTTTCGATCAGTGTTGTTTTCTGTTAGTGTTGTTTTTAATCAGTGTTGTTTTCGATAAGTGTTGTTTTCAGTCAGTGTTGTTTTCGATCAGTGTTGTTTTAAGTCACTGTTGATTTCAGTCAGTGTTGTTTTTGATCAGTGTTGTTTTCTATCAGTGTTGTTTTTGATCAGTGTTGTTTTTAATCAGTGTTGTTTTTGATCAGTGTTGTTTTTGATCAGTGTTGTTTTTGATCAGTGTTGTTTTCGATCAGTGTTGTTTTTAATCAGTGTTGTTTTCGATAAGTATTGTTTTCAATAAAGGTTGTTTTCTGTCACTGTTGTTTTTAATCAGTGTTGTTATCGATCAGTGTTGTTTTCGATAAGTGTTGTTTTTAATCAGTGTTGTTTTTGATCAGTGTTGTTTTCGATGAGTGTTGTTTTTAATCAGTGTTGTTTTTTAACAGTGTTGCTTTTGATCAGTGTTGTTTTCGATCAGTGTTATTTTCGGTCAGTTTTGTTTTTGATCAGTGTTGTTTTCGATAAGTGTTGTTTTTGATCAGTGTTGTTTTTGATCAGTGTTGTTTTCTGTCAGTGTTGTTTTTAATCAGTGTTGTTTTCAGTCAGTGTTGTTTTCGATAAGTGTTGTTTTTAATCAGTGTTGTTTTTGATCAGTGTTGTTTTCTGTCAATGTTGTTTCTGATCAGTGTTGTTTTCGATCAGTGCTATTTTCGGTCAGTGTTGTTTTCTGTCAGTGTTGTTTTCGATCAGTGTTGTTTTCGATCAGTGTTGTTTTCAGTCAGTGTTGTTTTTGATCAGTGTTGTTTTCGATAAGTGTTGTTTTCAATTGGTGTTGTTTTCGATCAGTTTTATTTTCGGTCAGTGTTGATCTCGGTGTGTGTTGTTTTCAATGTGTGTTGTTTTCAGTTTGTGTTGTTTTCGATCATTGTTGTTTTCGATGTGTGTTGTTTTTGATGTGTGTTGTTTTCGATCAGTGTTGTTTTCGATGTGTGTTGTTTTCGGTTTGTGTTGTTTTCGGTCATTGATGTATTAGGTTTGTGTTGTTTTCGATGTGTGTTGTTTTCGGTGTGTGTTGTTTTCGATCACTGTTGTTTTTTGTCAGTGTTGTGTTCAGTCAGTGTTGTTTTTATTTAGTTTAGATTCCGGTCAGTTGTTTCAGTCTTGTCTTTATGAGATGTGTCCAGCAGTGTGTGTTTTTCTGTTCTAGTTGATTTGTTTGTGTGATAAATGACATTTGCTCTGTGCTCTGCTTTCCAGATCTCTCATTTGCATGGGTCTTTAATGAGTACCCTTACTTTGTTCAGCAAGACAATCGGCGCTTTGTCTCTCAGGATACAGGAAACCTTTACATTGCTAAAGTGGAGCCGTCAGATGTGGGGAACTACACGTGTGTGGTGGTAAATCGCATCACTAAGAGCAAAGTTCTCAGCTCACCAACCCCTCTGGTTCTACGGACAGACGGTAATTGTGGATAATTTACCCAGAGGCCATAAGCAGTGACAATGATTATATGGTCATAGATGATTACATTAGAACTCCAGGCTGATCGAAACTGAATAAACCATCGACTTTTAAAGGGTTTGATGGAGCGGTTTCTGCTTCTGTAGCATAACTTCACCCACAGCAGTTTTAGCTGACGCGGATGGGTTAATGACTCAAATTGAAGCAAAATTGTCTGTCAAATGACTGCTTTCTTCTGCAAAGCCCACAAGTTAATTAAAAAACATGTCATCAAATATTATTTTACACAATACATAGATAATTTGCAGCGTACACAAAAACTACTTTCATTCCAAAAGTGCGGTACGGAATTTATAAAAAATGTTGGTTACCAAATAACATGTGTCCCATTGACTTCCGTTGGATGGACACGAAACCTCAGAAGAGTCACATACAGGTATTGAACCACACGAGAGTATATCTTTCTCATGCAAACGGCAAAAGAAGTTATTTTGTAAAATGTGGGCAAGCACAAACTGCATTCACCTCTATTCTATGGACAAAAAAACAGCGCAATTGAATAGATGTCAGTTCACAACATTCTTCAAAATATCGTCTTTTGTGTTCTTGAGAAGAAAGAGGAAGATACAGGTTTGAAGTGACGGGAGGGTGAATAAATGATGACTGAACCTGTTTTGTTACAATCGAATAAAAATATAACAGTAGGTTATTTGTTTAAGATGTGAAAACAACACCCGAAACGCTTACTTTATCTGGCGATGTCTTGACAGTATGTTAACCATACAAACACCTTTTTTTCTCAAGATGGTGCGAAGTAGCTCACCATCAAGTTATAACAGCTTGTTTAGGGAGCCTGAAATCATAGACACCCCTGCTAGCTTTTCACAGTCCTAAATGTACTTTACCATTAGTTAAACATAAACAACTCGAAGAATAAAAGATAAAATCCCACACCGATCCACACCGTGTAAAGCTCCTGGATGGGATCGCAATTATTTCTTGCCTGTGGGTTTGTTTTTCAATCGCTGAAGAAGCAGTTTTTCACATTACTAATACTTTGGAATCTATGGTATGATGTTCCTTCTAATATCAGAACTTCTCCGAGTAAAACCCAATTGCTCTTTATTGCTCAGAGACTTGAGTTCTCAGCTAATAGTTCATTATTTTGCTCAGAATGTTCGTTAGCAGGAGTTCATCCAAGAATAAAAATGCTGTCATCAATCATCCACCACCACGTGGTTCAAAACCTGTATTTGACTCTTCTGTGGAACACAAAAGAAGATATTTCGAGAAGTGTCTGAGTGGTTTTGTATACAATGAAAGTCAATTGGGGACCAGCGTTGTTTGGTTACCAGCATTCTTCAAAATATCCTCTTTTGTGTTCTGCAGAGAGATTGGAAATTACACAAAAGTGAATAAACTATGAAAGAATGCTCAATTTTGAGGGATCGCTCTAAGTGTTTCAATCCTTTTTTACCCTCTTAAACACAAAAGAAGATATTTTGAAGAATGCTGATACCCAAAAACCAGTCTAGTGATTCCTTTGTTGTCTACGAGCACCATCATACAGAGATGTGGATCTGTGCATGACATAAAGGTGTGCTGATAAAGTCTTGTATTCCTCCACAGGTGTAATGGGGGAATACGAGCCTAAAATAGAGGTTCATTTCTCTGAGATGGTTCCGGCTGCCAAGGGATCTATCGTGACACTGGAATGTTTTGCTTTGGGCAAGTAAGTGGAATTCCTTCTCGGCTTCAGCTGCCGCTTTCTTTCTTTAAAGGTTTCCCGACTTTAATAGAGCTCTGTCACTGAGCTAAATGTGTTTGGCCCTTTTCCACCGCTTCTCGCCACCTTTTAAACATGCTTGTCAAAGTCTGTTTGGGAAATACCGGATCGCAGGCCATTTTTTTGCCTCCGGGCAATTTTACTGTCTCAATTGATCCCATTAGTGAAAGAGCCATATACGTTTTCTTCCATTTCCCTGGAAAAAAAAGAAATAAGCCGGTGTCTTATGAGGAAATCTAACTCATTTAGTACGTTAGAGCTGATATCTGAGGAGAAAAGACAGTAATCTACACTATAATTCAATTAAACACAGTTTCCATTCACAGAGGTTTTATCTTTTCTATTTTGTCAGTGCTGCTCTTTCTCTGCATTCTCTTTCTTGTTCGTTTCTTTATTCTTTTGTATTTTTTCCGCTCATGTATTCTGCTTTGTCATTTGTTCTTTTTCGGCCTTTTTTCTTCTTTCAGCCCAGTTCCCCAGATCACGTGGAGAAGAGCCAATGGAGTTCCGTTTCCCAGCAAGGTGAAGATGAAGAACTCAAATGTGGTTCTGGAGATTCCCAGTTTCCAGCAGGAGGACGCCGGAGGCTATGAATGTGTGGCAGAGAACAAGATGGGAAGGAACACGGTTCAAGGACGACTGTCTTTTCATGGTATTACAGCACATGATGGTTTCATTTCTGTATACAGTCATTCAGTATTTAGAACACTTGTTAGTTTTCTCCTACATGGTGTCCGAATTTGCTCTTTTTCAGGAAATGGAAATAACACTGTCAACACAATATTTAGTCTTTTAAAAAGTACAAGCCCTTTCTAATTATTTCTGAAGCGAAACTCAGTGACAAATATAAAGCATGACTTATTTTAATGATTTATGACTTAAAAGTAAATGTGCAGATTTTAAAAGGCTGATCCAATGTGACAAAAAATATAATCACATTTATTTGTCACAATTACACATTAACTTGGGAAAATAAGTAAAAGGAAAGTTATTACTAAAAAATCATTTCCAACATACTATTGAACAAAGAAATGTAATCAGTTTGAGAAAACTATCAATGAATACAAAGATTCAAATAAAAAAGAAAAGCAAGTGTAAATGTGGCACAGTCATTTTTTTAACTTGTTTTCATAATAACGCCAAATTATAAATGAATGAAATGAATGAAGTTTAATTTCATAACCCAATTTAGAAGAACAGAAATGATATTCATCATTAGCACACAAGTAAAGTGTTGTTCGTTTAAATCCACACTGGATTGTATAAAAACTGCATTACACTGTCAGTGTTAAATTATTTATTTTACAGTATTTTATATTTAGTGTTTATATATCCTCGTTGCATTATTATATTCCAGTTTACTAAACATTGAAGTGATGTGAATAATTGCCATAGCAGGTAGTGTTTAACACATCATTTCCTTGGGTTTCTTAAAACAAACGCCTTCTAATTATTTGAAACATTCGGGTAATGTTATTTGTCACCACCTTTAAAATTCTCGACAGTGTTTGGCGAGAGAAACCCTGCCAGTGCTTTTATTTAACAAGATTTCTGCAGTGAATTACTTTCTGATTACTTTCTGCCCTGATTGGGATTTCTTACACTTTCCATATTCACAAAGACAGAAAATAAATGAAGCCCACGTAATGGGTTTGGCAGTGTAACATTGCATCGTGCCAAGACTCACTAGTGTTAAATGCTAACTTCAGACACTTACGTTGATCCAGAAAAGTGTCAAATGGCAAGAGGTGCAGTTTTAGGGTGCCAAATCCATTTCTAACGGATGGATGGGTTTTATTTGTAAAGTGATGCTTTTGAGTTAGGAACAGGGGCTTGGGGGAATTTTTGCTTTTAATTAGCAATCACAGTTTATGACCATTTAAGTGAAACCCTAATTCATTGGAAAAACTGACTTTTATCCAAACTATAAATGAAAATATCATACAATCCAAATGGTTTCCTATTTGTGGATCACTAGCAGAAGGGCTTTATAAACTCTATTTCACATTTATTTAACAGTAGTGTCGTTCACATGTGTGATAAAGTCATTATCCAGCCTCTGTGTGTTATTCATTATAAGCTATCGAGTCACATCTCTCATTTTCCTCACCAAATTACCATCCAATTTTCCTCTTATTTCTAGCTTTGTTTCATGAGAATAAGATTCTCTTTCGAACCTGACACAAAACACAAAGAAGGAATTTAAAGGGAAGCTTCACCCAAAAATTCTGTCATCATTTACTGACCTTGAAATGTTTCACCTTATACATTTCATGACCGATGAACACCCAAAAAGATATTAGGAAGAATGCTGTAAGACCCTTTTGACAGAATTAGCTGAAAAAATAATTGATGTGTCTTGTTTGATTGAACACAAAATAAGATATTTTGAAGAATGTGTGACAGGGTCATTTTTTTGGTGCAAGAACATAAATTTCTCTGTGTGCCTTAGACTGAAGAAATATATTCAGATTTGAAAAAAAATTTGGAGCAAATATATAAAAATAATTTTAAGCATATGCAGCAGCCGGCTCTTAACTTAAATCTCACAGATTTTATCTTTATTTCAGATTTCTTTAATATGTTTGTCGGCCATGTCTTACCATTACTATCCAATGTATTTACAATTAAGAATGCAATATTGATTATGTACAGGTACATTTAAGGTTATTTGCATTTCCTTTATATAAGACATAAGGTGAAATATATTATGATAAAGGTCTTTGTATATTCAGGACAATATGAGAAATGTGTAACATGAAACTTGAAATATTTTTCGAAATTCAAAATATTTCAAAGCAGGCCCCTATACAGCCTTTATCTGCACCAAATTCCTCTCTGATTTCTTGTTCAAGCATGACTTGATGGAATCCATATGTTTCATCCACACACTGAAATGTGAATTGAAATGCACAGAATCCTTAGCAAAAGTGTTTTCCTTGGGACACGCTTCAAGCGGTTTCTTAAGCACTGGATTCAAACATGTAAGAACCATTTCTTGCTTGGGTTTGCCATTGTCTTTTGACACAATAAGAAGAGGAGATTTGAAGTTAATGATGTGGAGATACCCTAAGATGACTGGGACTATGGATCACTGCATGTAGAATAACAGTGTTCTGTGGCTAGACGTGGCTTGTTTCAAAATATTGAATGGCGTGATAAAAATAGCAAGTCTTTCTCATGGTAATTGATAGCAGAACAGCTGCTAGGTGTCTGTGAACATGGCAACCTTTCACACATGTGGTATGATATTGATTGCAATTCAATATATATAAATATATATAATGCAGGAAAGAACCAAACAAGCAAACGAATGGAAAGCAAAGCACTTATCTTCAATGTTGTGAGGTTTGATTTCACGCGCTGCTCTTTTTACTCCCAACACCTTTAAGATAGCAGAGAGATGAATGTGAAGGTTAACTTATTGAGAAGGTAAGCAGGGCACATGCAGAACTGACCTTGCAATGAAATGATCCGGACAAAAGTGGGCCGAGAAAAAAGGACAACTGTTTATTTTACAGATGCTTTAAAACAATATTGGATTTCATTCATTCTCAGGGAAAACACAAGATCAGTATTCGTAATGAACCGATCCGTATGTGACACTGGACAATCCATTTAGTGCTTAGTAACCACAAAATCTTGCAAGCACAGTTGAGTTGTTTAGATTATTGATGGTCTGCCTGTAAACATGCTATCTCTAATTCTCACGTGATCAGTGGAAATGATGCAGAACAACAGAGCCATGTCACATGGTTTAATAAGACGAGAGAATCTGTGCCATGACATTACACAAGACGCAATTTCTGTTACTTTAAATTTAATGAATTAATTAAAATAACTTCTTTAATTATTTATATTAAAAAGTATATATATATATATATATATATAAGTGATT
Organism: Triplophysa yarkandensis; assembly: GCA_033220385.1. Lineage (NCBI taxonomy): Eukaryota > Metazoa > Chordata > Actinopteri > Cypriniformes > Nemacheilidae > Triplophysa > Triplophysa yarkandensis. Next base: position 15,471,440 of record CM065671.1, on the reverse strand, counting down.
TTAACCTGATAAGACATGCATCAAAAAGACAATTGAATATTTTCTTTTAGATTCAATGCGCAGATGACTTTGTATGAGCAAACAAGCCTTACAAATAATAACTTGAAGTATTATTAGATAAATGTCGTTTTTTTCAACAGAGAGAAAGAAATGAGACTATTGCTTTTAGCCTTTAAGCCTAATTGAAATTAATTGTCATAAATCTGAATAATATTTAGACAATATCCAGCAAATAAAATGTTAATAAGATCAAATATTAACAGTGTAACATCTGTACTTTATCAAATGTATTATTTGTATTTGTATTAAGTGCCTGCTAGCTTTAAACGGTTGAACTTTTGTCTCGTCAGCGAAACCTCAGTGGGTGCAGACGATGCGAGACAGCGCTTTATCAATTGAAGAGAGACTCTTTTGGGAGTGTAAAGCCAATGGAAAACCCAAACCTTCATACAGCTGGCTGAAGAACGGAGAAGCACTGACAGTCGAGGTATCATTCAGTATCATGATCATTATATACTGATATTTTATACACTGATATTTTTCTGTAGTATTGACTTAATCATCAAAGGCTTAGTCAGATATAAATAAATAGTTCAACAAATGTCACTTTCATAACGATGGAATTGCTCATTTACACAGAGTTTGTGTTAAAGCATTTAAACAACATGAAAGAATAAAACATAAAAACTTGTTTTTCACTAGAGTGAAATATGTATGTACGATAAACATTTATAAACCTTTAAATAAAGAAGTAAGATCCATGTACTTTATATTCTTTTAAGATAATAGACGTGACATAACTCAGTTTATCGAGTTAGATGAAGTTTATTATAGCGGTTTTCTCAAGTTTAGATTAGTTTAAACTGCTCGTAACATCATTTCAGTATTTATTCTGCAAATGTTTTTCCCTCCATTCCTCTGCGTCACAGGATAGAATCCACATAGACAACGGAGCTCTGACCATCAGCTCCGTGAATCTGTCAGACGCCGGCATATATCAGTGCGTGGCCGAGAACAAACACGGAATCATTTACTTTGGTGCCGAGCTGGTGGTGTTAGGTAAAAACATCTTCCATTCTTCTTCCATCCAATTAGTTCTTGTCTTTGTGGCTCTGTTTCACCAGATTTCTTGGAAAGGTTATTTAATACATTTTTCCTACAGCTCTGAATCGCTGCCCTTTATTGGCGTTTTACAGAGATGCCCAGTCAAGTCTTAAAAGAAGCGATTGAAACTGCAATATGGTCTATTATGAATAGCAGAACACAGCCCTCACACGCACAAGGTTTTTATCGCCAAATAAACACTTGAAATGGGCTCACACGTCAAGGCACTGCCCTCTTTTCACCATTTCCCATAAGAACATTGATTTCGTAACATTTGCAGTGGTCCGGTGTGGCACTGCGGCTCTCAGTAATGTTAATCCGCTATTGATTGGCTGATGGGAGATGAGGGACCATGGCCACTCTGTTGACAACATGACAAAGCCACGACCGAGGGGTTCACCGGTGGAAAAACCTTCAAGCACACAGGGAAAAAGGCCAGACTGAGACCTTTGTCATCTGCTCAGAGAGGGAGAGAGAGAGAGAGAGAGAGACCAGAGAGACCAGAGAGACCAGAGAGACCAGAGAGACCAGAGAGACCAGAGAGAGAGACCAGAGAGACCAGAGAGAGAGAGAGACAGAGAGAGAGAGAGAGAGAGAGAGAGAGAGAGAGAGAGAGAGAGAGAGAGAGAGAGAGAGGGAGGGCTCGATGGGGTCATAGAGGACACCTCTGCTTTCCAACTGGAGCCAATTCCTTCACTGTTCCTCTCTAATGATGTTTGTGCCCTCCATGAGCTAATTAGTTAATAGAGATCCTATTTAACAATGCTTAAGGCCGGAGCATGTTAACTATGACAGTGAAGAAGCGGCTTTGGAGAACGGCGCTTCTCGTCAGAGAGAATACATTACTCGACCCAATTAGCAGTTGTCTATTACCATTACATCACAGTTGTCTCAATAAATATATATGTTTAGTTAAGGGGGACTCTTTAATCAACTGCCTGCATTGTAAGGAACTGGATCCAAATAATGATATAAACATCCGCTGTAAACTTCCAACTTCTTTCATTGTTCCCTCACCACCATGTTACTTTAAACCTGTTAGAAACATAGAACAAATAGAAGATATTCTGAAGAATGTTGACAACCAAAAACAATCATCAAGGGTTTGTGTAATATTAACAGTTTGTTTGGTTAACTGGTAACAATTACATTCTTATTATTATTATCATCCATTATTATTACATGTTCATACAGCTGGAATTGACCTATTAATGAAATATACTTTATAATTCCGCTGAAATCTCAAATATTCAATTGAGTGGAAATTATGAGTCAAATGTGCCTGTCCACAGAAATATTTCAAGTATGTTCTATATTTTCATTATTATTGTCAAATATGATTTATGTCATTATAATTTTTCATTATCATTTATTAACATATACATTTAGTCATTTGTCAGAAGCTTTTATCCAAAGTATCTTACAGTATTATACGGTGAACATCTATCACTGTAGAGTAAACAGAGGTAAGATGTCTTCAAGGACACTTCAGTTATTATCTGCTGACACTGGGATTCAAACCAACAACCTTCTGATCACAAGTCCAACTCTCTAAACAACAGATCACAATCATTCATCATTGTTATTTCTAACCCTTAATCTTTATTTTAAAATGCCTTGTCAACCTTAATAACAGCATTAAATGAATGAAAACGAAGTGACAGAGATATGAGGACTCAATATGACATAGACAAGTGTTAATATCTATTTTTGAACATTCCGTGCATATAAAATATACTTATTATTTATAAAAAAAACACTCTGGTGCTTAAGAAAAATAATTTATTTGAATTAACTTTAGAATTTTTTTTCTTGAACCGTTTCTTAACCCTTGTGTGGTGTTTTGAATATTTGGAACCCATTTATTTTTATTTTTTCATCATGATACTTTATTGCACTTTTAACATGATTTTTTTCCTGGTAATTCTGTAAGAACAGACAGAAACTGATAAGAGATCTGTTTTAAATGTATGCACGACCTCCTTTCCATTCACAGCCATGTGTGTGGAGCATCTGTGCCCGAGGCATCAGTTTGACTCTTGACCCTGGGTTTTTCCACAGCCTCTGCCCCGGACTTTTCCAGAAGTCCTCTCCGAGCTCTGCTTAAAGCCAAAGTGGGCAGCACAGTATCTATGGAGTGCAAGCCGCAGGCCTTTCCTACAGCCATCAGCCTGTGGAGGAAAAGCAATGATGTGCTACAGACCACCGACAGGTACACATACCATCTGTACTCTACATTATTTATCCGTGTTGATGATGGGTTGATAGAAGTATGGATTTACAGTCTTAAATGTTCTTTTTTTTAAGTCGTGTTCACTGATTTTTCTTAGGAAAAGAACACAGGGCTTTGTTGAACGCAGAGTATTCTTATTTCTCGTTTTGCCCCACACAGAACATCTCCACCGTCAATGAGACACAAGGGAAAATATCACAGCAACGTCAGCTCCACCTTGCCGATTCTTGTCCTTAATTTCCCTTATTCCTGCGATTTGACCATCTATCTTGCACACCCCAACAATTCCGCTGCGTTCACACTATCTGTATCTGTGCCGCAACTTAACAATTATCAAAAGAAAGCGAGCCGGCCGATTGTAGCGGTTTGCTGACCGTGACACTCATGAATTATGAAACAGGCCATTAGGCCGGGACGGCAGGAGGCGGCTGGATGTTTTGGGCCGGCTCTGTCAACTATGAAATGATTCCTGGTTGGAGACCACTCGAGGAAGCCTGGCTCTTTTTATAATGAAGCTGGATTAAATCTTACAGGAGAATTCTGTCAAAGCTGGAATACTATAGCAAAAAACAATAGATTTGCATTAAGCCGGAGTTGTTTGTTTTGAGAGTGTTCGCCGAGACGTCCCAGGTCCAATTTAAACACAAGCTCAGTGGCAGGGCATTGTAGATTAGAACATTAACAATATGGTACGGGATATAGGGATGTTGTGTAGGGTAATATGGATGATATATTGGTCATGGGCTATTTCAACTGGCCTATGCAGATCCTTCTGTATGTCTCACTGATTTATGTGACGTTACGATGACAGGGAGATGAAATATTCATGATCAATGTGTAGATACAAACTAAATATTGACTTTGTGTTGTTGTAAAAGTACTGCACCGTCATTTCTGTTATATAGTGAATGAATATTGAGACGCCAAGGCCGAGGAAAATGTTATTACTTTTGTTGAGTATTTTATTTAAGGATCAAGATCATCAGTATAGACTCAGAGGTTTCTCTTATAATCGTGTAGGATAAATAAAAGTAGAAACAAATTAGAAGTGTTAAAATGTGTCGAGATTGTAATGTGATCAGAATTTGGTTAAAGATGGTAAATGATTGAGTTCTAACTTAAATTTCATGTCAAATGTAGACTTGACAAATCTGAAATCAGTTTGTGACATTGTTAAGATCTCCTATTGATTGAGTTTTCTTTGGTTTCTTTTTTTCTCCAAAGAAATATCTGAGAAAGAGAAATTCACTAAATATTATTCACTCTTGCCAAGGAGAAATAACTTAGATAGATGAAATCACAAACGACAAATCTCTTTTGCATTTAATACATAAGATTGTAAATATCTAAATGAGAGCGAAAGAGATCTCATCTGGGTTGTTTTCTTTTTCGTTCTCTATTTTATTTAATTCATTCTCATCAAGGAGAAGTAAGTGAGATGTTAAAGAGACATTACATTTGATTTATTTTCTCTAATTTGCTCTCCGGTCTGTGTCATCAATAACTCAATTATTTCTCTTTAATGAGAACCGATGAGATTGAAAGGACAGCAAATGAGAAAAGTCACAGATGAGATCTCTTCAGTACCTTGTGTGTTTCTTAACAAGAATCAAAGATGATCTGTGTTTTTTAATACCTTATTTTGTTAAGTCTCCATTTAGTCTCATTCAGGACGAGGAGATGTAATTGAGATATTTAAAGACAGGGTCTATGAAGTACTTTAAAAAACTGCGTTGGTTTGAGTATAAAACATTCCTGCAAGCATTCAGCAGTAAGGGGCTTCTCTTTTTTTTAAATGTGTAGAGTAATATAAGCTGAGAGTAAGAGATGCCCAATGTGATGGGCGGTGCTATCATAAATGGCCAAGACGCTTTTGTGTAGGGTGTGTTTGTTTTATTGAATGTCAACATTAACTTCCAGAAATCATAGACCAAGTTAAAGTATATATCACCATTCACCATTGATAGCTTTAATGTTGAAACACAATATATATTCAGTGTAGTTGCTTTGGATGAAAGCGTCTGCTAAATGCTTAACTGTAAATGTGTAGGAAGGTGTGGTGTATAGAAGAAATGCATAAAATAATTGTGTACTCTATAGTTTGTAGATCAGGAGTTTTTTACATAGGGACACTAGATAGATGTAACTCTTCATCCGGCACCAGTAAAACAGTAACAGCGAATATAAATGTTTGTTGAATTTGAAGCGTATGCATTTACAAGCAGAGTTATGGAGTTATTGATGTATGGACAGAGCACGAGTGACTCATCTCTTTCACATCCAGCACACACCGATCTGTTTAGTGAAGTAATGATGCCTGTGATTGTGTTTCTCAAGATCTGCAATTTTCTTCTTGTGGATCAAGCAGGTATCGCTTCCATTACCAGACCGCAAACATCATGAGCCAACTATTCAAGGCTCAATTATCTAGAAATAAGAACAGAAATACATAAGATTTCATCCACATGTTTCTATTGTATATAAGACTGAAGTAAGGATTCCTTAAACCCTTAAATTATAAGTCTTTGTTTCCTATTTAGTTCATCATATTGAAATATTCCTGAATAAGAAAGAAGGCACATCCACGCGTACAGTCCTCACAAGAACGGTGGGATAATATTAAAGGAAAAATGGAAATTTGATTTGCTTTAATGTTTGCTTGAAGAATAACCTTTCAACCCCTCAGGACCTGATGGAAACAGGCTGAAAGTCTCATAGGCCAGTAGTGTCAGACTCTTGACCTAGGTCATATTGAGGGCACTCGATAAAGTAGACGTGGGAATACATTCCATTTTATTTAATTTTTTGATAGATTGAAACTGAAATTGTAGTGTTTTGGTGGATGCGGCTTCATTTTTATAACTTATCATCTGTGAACACACATCCTTCAGTATTGTTGGCTCCTGGGCATCTGGACCCATCGAGTGTACAAAGATTTATGTCTTCATTCACATCAACACATTCTTAGCACATTTCTACTGTTCTGGAAGCAATCCTAAAGAGATAATACAGATCTTAACTTGATTTTATGTTTCTTTTAGGATAAATCTTCTCCCTGATGGAATGTTAAGGATCACAAATGTGACTAAGATGGACAGTGGGACGTACTCATGCTTGGCTAGAAACCAGTTTGGTGTGGCCAGTACTACAGGAAGACTGCTGGTTACAGGTGACAATTATTTGATGAAATCCAAACCACCGGGACCTAGACAAGCACAAACACTTTAAAGCTGTATAAAAAGAATATGTTAAAATAAATATGTAAAACTTTACATTCTATCACATAAAATGTGTTAACACAAAAATTAGACAATGTAGCAGTAATTTTAGTGTAGTAGTTATTTAGAGTAGTAGTAATTAAGTGTAATTAAGTGTAGCAGTATTTAAATGTAGCAGTAATTTGGTGTAGAAGTTATTAAGTGTAGCAGAAATTGGTTAAGTATTAATTTAAAGCAGTAGTAATTTGGTGTAGTGTTCATTTATTGTAGCAGTAATGTGGTGTAGTATTTATTTAATGTTGTATTAATTTAGTGTATAGTAATTTAGTATAGCATTAATTTAGTGTTGTAGTAATTTAGTGTATAGTAATTTAGTATAGCGTTAATTTAGTGTTGTAGTAATTTAGTGTAGTAGTAATTTAGTTTTTTATTAGTTAACTGTAGTAATTCTTTTGTGTATCAGTAATTTAGTGTATAGTAATTTAGTATAGCATTAATTTAGTGTTGTAGTAATTTAGTGTATAGTAATTTAGTATAGCATTAATTTAGTGTTGTAGTAATTTAGTGTATAGTAATTTAGTATAGCATTAATTTAGTGTTGTAGTAATTTAGTGTAGTAGTAATTTAGTTTTTTATTAGTTAACTGTGGTAATTCTTTTGTGTATCAGTAATTTAGTGTATAGTAATTTAGTATAGCATTAATTTAGTGTTGTAGTAATTTAGTGTATAGTAATTTAGTATAGCATTAATTTAGTGTTGTAGTAATTTAGTGTAGTAGTAATTTAGTTTTTTATTAGTTAACTGTGGTAATTCTTTTGTGTATCAGTAATTTAGTGTATAGTAATTTAGTATAGCAGAAATTGGTTTAGTATTAATTTAGTGCAGTAGCAATTTGGTGTACTATAAATAAATAGTAGCATAAATTTGGTGTAGTATTTATTTAGTGTAGCATTAATTTAGTGTAGCAGTAACTAAGTGTAGTGATAATTTAGTATAGCAGTAATTAAGTGTTGTAGCAGTGTAGTTTAGTACTAATTAAGTGTAGCAGTAATTGTGTGTAGTAATAATTTAGTATAGCAGTAATTTAGGCAAGTAATAATTAAGTGTAGTAATATTTTAGTGTAGCAGTTACTAAGCATAGAAATAATTAAGGGTAGTAATAATTTAGTGTAGTAATAATCTAGTTTAGCAGTAATTTAGCGTAGCAGTAATTTAGTAATAGTTTAGCAATAATTTTAGTGTTGCAGTTGTTTAGTGTAGCAGTAATTAAGTGTTGTAATAAGTAAGTCTAGTAATAATTTAGTGTAGTAATAATTAAGTTTACTATTTATTTAGTGTAGCAATAATTTAGTGTACTAAGAATCTATTGTATCAGTAATTTAGCCTAGTAATAATCTAGTTTCGCAGTAATGTAGTGTAGTAGTAAGTTAGTGTAGTGTTGCAATTATTTGGTGTAGCAGTAATTAAATGTTGTTATAATTAAGTGTAGCAATAATTTAGTGTAGTAATAATTAAGTTTACTATTTCTTTAGTTTAGCAGTAGTTCAGTGTATTAATAATTTAGTTTAGCATTAATTTAGTGGAGCATTAATTTGGTGTAGTATTTATTTAGTAATGTAGTAATTTAGTATTGCATTAATTTCGTGTAGTAATAATTTCGTGCAGTAGTAATTTAGTGTAGCAATAGTTTAGTGTAGCAGTAATTTAGTGTAGTATTAATTTAGTGCAGCAGTTATTTAGTTTTGTAATAATTTAGTGTAGTAATAATTTAGTTTAGCAGTAATTTAGTGGAGCAGTAATTTGGTGTAGTATTTATTTAGTGTAGCAGAAATTTCGTGCAGTAATAGTTTAGTTTAGCAGTAATAAAGTGTAGCAGTGTTTTAATGTAGTATTTATTTAGTGTAGCAACAATTTAGTCTTGTTATAATTAAGTGGAGCAGTAATTTAGTGTAGCTGTAGTTGTGTGTCATAGTAATTTCTTTTGAGTTTCAGTTATTTTGTGTAGTAGTAATTCAGTGCACCCACTGTGGTCTTGATTTTGAAATAAAATCCTGAGACCACAAAGTCGAAGACACACGAAAGACAAAGACCAAAGACAGTCGAGACCAAGACATCAAAAAAAAAAAAACTTGAGACAGAGCACTACAGAACTACTTAATCTTCAAAGTGTTGCGTTGTCTGAAAACTCTGTTTTTGTCAGTTCTATGATTGCTTTGTTCTAATAAAACTCTCTTTTGCATTATGTTAGGATGATAAAATATCAACTGAAAACTGATGAGTGAAGTTATGACATTTTACCGTAGTAAATACTACAATATTCCTGTTCATGTGGGATTCAAGTAGGCACCCTGACAGTATAGTTCACAGTATTTCATAATGCAGTCGGAATAAAAAGGTGTTTGATTGCTTTTTGGAGCTTATGAACACACTTCTTGTGTGATGTGAAGGGTTGAGCAGTTCAGCTCTCCAACCGGCAGGTTTGTTCTGTCAGCTTAATACAACTGGGATGGGATACAGTGGCTTTTTTGTGTATTGTTGTAATTATCCTTTTTCACGCTTGGCTTATGGCGTTGCAATTATTCTGGATTACACTACTGGAGTGTATGAGGGTGCGGGTTACAGGTAGAGAAAAGGAAAATATAGAATAAATCTGCTTTTGCACTACAGTTTTTCTGAGATTATTACAATCACAGATTGCGCCCAAGCAGATTTGAATATGAATTCAAGTAACCTGCGTGTTAAGCATTTTCAGAGATCTTTTACTGTATAAACAGCAGTTTTTAAAAGGAGGTCATAGCATTGCAGTAATCTTTTTAAATAAGACCATAAAGTCATACTGAAAACAAACTTCATCTGCAGTGTGAACCCGTGTATTTTTAATGTCACACATCTGCATTAACACACTATTAAAGCGATAGTTCATCCAAAATACAAATTCTCTCATCATTTACTCATTTTGAAAACATGTAAATCTGACTTTTGCAAAACATCAATGAAGATATTTGAACGAATGCATGTCGTTTTTTTCTATTACCAACATTCTTCAAAATATCAGATGAGATGCAGAAGAAGGAAAGCCTTTTATGAAGGTGAAAAAGCGATGATCAAATGGTCAAATGTCTCTCTGTGAGCAAATCTAGTCTAAAGTGTTTAACAAGCGTTTACATTTGTGTGATTGGCACAGTTTTACTTTATTTCAGCATGAATTATTTTGTGAACCTGTCACAGTTTAACAGGTTTTTATAAAAGGACAGGTTGCTTATTTCACATGCAAATATAACATTTCTATAAAAGCCTTAAATGCATAACAGCAATACATGCTTCCCGTTCTCATGGAAGCCGCTTGACATTTAAACTCGTTTTTATAGGAATATGTTAATAATAAACTTGATATATTTAAATCAAATATATTCAAAAGCAACTTAGCATTTATTGGAATTGGAATCCGTCGGCTGATATGAAAGATCAGGTCTTACTGCAGGATCAGTTCGAAATGACTTATGGTTGTAATGCAGTGAGGTTGTAGACATAAAGAAGCTCCTGCAGGTGAACTGAACCGACCATCAGCATGAACGGACAGATACTTTGACCACAGATGGATGTATCACGTAGACCGTGTACCTTTCTACAGACCAGCGTACAAATCATGTTAAGCTCACTGGCAGCCACACATCTGCCTGATGTGATGAAATACAACCACAAAAATCCTGCTGTTACACAGCTACACCTATCAGCATTACTGCTGAAATATTGTTCTGTAAGAATCAATCTGTACCAAACACACACACAGAGAAAGAGCGGAAGAGGGATTTGTGATTTATTCACATGTATGTCAGTCCAAACCTGTTTGCCTTTCTTTCTTCTGCAGAACACAACATTTAACAAGATTTATTAAAGCGATGCCATGCTTTTTTATAATCTAAAGAACCGATCCCACCTTCTGCGAAGCACACAGGTTTTTCAGATTGTGAAGAAAATCTAAATGACCTTTTATTCTTAAGTATATATTCCACTAACAGAATGAACAAAAGTGCTGTGTCCTGTCTGTACTGTGTTTAGAACTTTTCTTAGATATTCACAATGACACTTTTTGTATGATGAAAAGAGCGTGGCATGGGTTTCCGGAAATGAAAACTATTCATTAAATCTCTAGAGAAATAATAAACCTGACATGTGGTTTTGAACAGATCCCACACGGATCACTCAGGGTCCAGTGGATATGGAGATCATAGTCGGGGAGAGTATCGTTCTGCCCTGTCAGATCTCCTGTGATCCTGCGCTAGATGTTTCTTTCTCCTGGGCCTTTAATGGACAACTGCTCAACAAACTGGACCAACATTATGAACATGTGGGTGGGGTAAGTCATAAATATCCCTTTTGATTTTGTTCTTTGTTAGAATATCCCAAAAGCATTGTTAAGACTTTACAAAGAATCAACATGTACAGTTGAAAACATTTACAGCAGAGTTTGCCCGAAAATAAAAATGTGTAAACACTCTTGACACATCAAACCCGTATGACAGAACACTCAAGATAATTTGATAAATGTTGGTCAATGGCACCTATTCCCTTGCAGTAGCTTTGTGTTCATGCAATAGAAATGAATAGGTGTTGCCACAGTACAGTTGCCAACATTCTTCAAAATATCTTCCGTTGTGTTGTGCAGATAAATTAAAGTCATAAATGTTTTAAATGACAAGAGGATGAGTAAATGAAAGCAAAATTTTCATTATCTTCAGTAAATTTGTCTTAAGCTTAATCTTAAACTTTTAAACAGTGTAATATATTTGTTTAAACAAGAAGATATGGCTATGTCTGTTGTAAACATATAAATTTTTCATTTACTGCAGTAAAAAGTCAAATTGTATCATTTTAATATATAAAAATAACAGAATCAGGTTGAGGATCAACACCAGAGTGTGTATTTTTTGTCACTTTTATTGACAGTGGTCTCTGTATAATGTCTCTGCTGCTATGCTGTACGCCTGACCTGTAGTTAAAAGCCTGGAGATCAATTGATCTTCTCCTTTTGGAGGTTTTTAGCTGTTGTTTCCACTGCATAGCAGCCCTGCACATTTACTTTGAGCCTCTTTACCTCCTGTTCACAGAGTAAAAATCAATACACCGCAACTTTTACCTTCAGCCATCTAAAGCGCCATGTCCTCGTATGACTTTAGGGCGGTCAGATCTCACGTCACAAGTCACATTTCTCTTGAACGTAATGACGCCTTTCCAAAAAGAGAATGGACTAATGAGGACTGACTGGTCAATATTAGACGTGCAAGATTTACCAGAGCTCTCGTGAAACAGATTCATTAATCTCATTTCACAAACCCTAGTAACATATGACAGGAAATGAAATGAGACGTGTGTGTGTGTTTGCTGGAGAGGTAGAATAAAATCATTTTAGGCTTATTCTGACCACACGCATGCATACACACGCACACACACACACACACACACACACACACACACACACACACACACTTGATTAATATTAGTGATTGTTATTAGTAATTATATGACAGTTCTCATGGATTTTCTAATGTCAAATGTCATGTTGGATTACAGGCCTGAAGTTCACAACGTACATTCATTCATTTCCATAATATAGCTAAATTTGATCTCATGTCATTTAATTGATCTGAAATCTAAGCGCTTTTCATTAAAAGAATGTGTCTGTCCATGGTAAATGCTTCAGCTGTAACCTGCCTTGAGCAAAGACAACATCAACATCCTAAAGAATCAACAGAAAATACTTAAACCGCATAACAGGATCAGGATAATTCACCCGAAAAACGACATATCTTTCATAATTTATTTATAGCCTTGTGTCATTCTAAACCTGTATGTGTCATGATTCTTCACACCTGCCCTCATGTAGTTATCCCTCATTATGTTCTCTATTTAAAACTCTTGTGTTTGCTGTTCTGTGCATGTTTGCTTTGTATTGAATGTTGATATTACTGTATCTGTTTCTCCCGTGCCTGTAAGTTTATCCCGTTCCAAGTTAAGGTTTGTTTTTTGCCCCTCGTGGGAAGTTTTTGTTTTGTATTTTCTGTTACAGGTTTCCTCATTGTGTGTGTTTTGTTTATTAAAGTCTTTTTGTTAAATCCACTCCTCCGCCGGCATCTGGGTTCTTCCTCAACCAATTCCGTGACGGTATGACTTTCCTTCTGCAGAACAAAAGATATTTGGAAGAATGTCGGTAACCAAAAACCTCATTGCAGGAAGACAAACCACGGACATTTCTCAAAATATCTTATTTTGTGTTCTAAAAAAATACAAAATTGTTACTTTTTTTAGTGCCGAAATGCCAGCATTGCGGTCAAAGTTAGCACACACATGACTCTCATGGTGTTCAGAAGCATCAAAAAGCAGAAGACACAAACTCATCCTCTGTGAATGCAGGGCTCAAGGGATCGGCAGGTTCACCTCGGGCAGATTGACAGCTGATGGAATTCTCTAGACACTCAGAAAGTGAGACGCATATTCTCAATGATGCGATGTGTTAAACAGTATTTTGACTTTGTCCTCTCTAGACAAAGCAGATATTTAAATATGCTTTCCACTATGGTTCATTATTATGAATTTGAACAGAAATACAGAAAAATTAGAAATACAGTTAGATGTTTAGAATACACATATCTTAGAATGTATGAGAGTCAGTATGAAATGATTTATCATACCTTTTATTTTTGTTATACTTTCAAAGTCTTCCAATCTTTATCCAATACATCCTCTTTATTAGATGAATGTGAGTTTAGTTTTTCATCACGTCGCCGGTTTGGTATCACGGATTGTCTGCACACAGAATCCAATCACTCTTCCTCTTTAATGTGATTAAGCTCTATTTAGCCAATTAGCCAGTGGGTTTGTTCGGCGGATGGCTGAAGGAGCCCAAGGGCTGGCCAGAGGGAATGTTTATCCATGACGGACGTTTCAAACGGGCTTTGCCAAAAGTCGTCTATTAGCTGTGGAGTGAAGCCACAGTTTTATTCCCTGAACCCAGCGGGATGTCTACACTTACTGAATCACTTGCTGGGAAGCATTGCAAACAACTCGCTCATCTTACCATCCCTGTTGATCGAGGATAGTAATGTGCGTATGTGTGTGTTTCTATCCATAGAGTACATCTGGAGATCTGATGATACGAAACATACAGCTGAAACATGCTGGGAAATACGTGTGTGTGGTGGACACGGATGTGGAGAGTTTGTCGGCGGCAGCGATTTTAATCGTTAAAAGTAAGTTCCTATCGGTGGAAATTTGTTTTTGGAGTTTGGATGGACAACATAATAAAGTAAGGCCTTGTGATGTCTTTATTAATGTTGCTTGACCGTCCAGTTGCCATTTATTATGTTTTCCTTACCGGTACATTCTGTGTCATACATGTATGGAAGACATGTTAATAAGAAGATAATGTTCATCTTTTCATACTAGAAAATCATTGCAAATATATTTAGGACTAGTCGATAAATCTATTCATGATGTGAAGGGAATGGTTTGGTGTTCCATGTTCCTTAAGCAATTATTAAAGACATATCACAGTCTCAAATGAGTTTGAAGAGGATCAATACATTTTTCATCTAAAAAAGGGACATGCCAACTTTTACTTATGTATCAGAAATCATGACAGGGTGAATAAATAGTGACAGAATTTTCATTTTTTGGTAAACTATCACTTGAAGTACCACAGAGGCAAAACATCATTTGAGATAAATTTTCATTCCCCATTGGCAGATATGTTTGTCTGTTTTCTGAATACAAAAGCGAATTTATGCCGAGAACAAAACTTAACATTAAATCATTTTGCTTCTCAAGAAGACGCGTCTCAATATAAGAATTTGTTAGTATTTTTATCTCATTTTTCAGCATAAATCTGGAAGTAAGAGTTTAATTTATTCGCAGCGTAAAGCACAAAGACATGTCTTTCATTTCTCGGCATATTTAAATTGTTCTTTGCAATCTTTCATAGCAGACTTGCATTAGCTTTTAAAAAACGGTACCAAACAAACAACCATCTGAATATTCAGCCATTCTAAATCTGTACTAGCTTCTTTCTGAGACATCAGACTGTTGGCACAGAGATCAGGTGTAGCAACGAGAGATGAGATTCCCGGCAGGGGTGAACAAGGTCACACGTCATTGAACGGAACTTCATTCCTAATTGTTAATTCTCCACTAATTGTTTGATCGGATCAGGTCCCCCGGGATCTCCGGATGGTGTAACAGTTGAGGAGATCACAGACAGCACCGCTCAGCTTTCCTGGAGACCCGGCCAGGATAACGGCAGTCCCATCACCAGCTATATCATCCAGGCCAAGACGGCATTCACCGTGGGCTGGCAGGCGGTGAACACGGGTAACAATACAGGATTAGCAAAAGCTAGTTGAGTGGAAGGGCTGAAATTACCATAGCGGGTCACATCTGCTTATAAAAAGAAGCTTACGCTTGCTTTCCGAGTATATGTGAGGAGCTCAAAGTGCGAACACAAAATGACTTCATCCAAGCAGTATGTATCATGAATTCATTGACAAGACACTCCACCTAGAAATGAGATGTGAAATAGAACGATTTTCCAATCGTGACGTCCCGGGCTTACTGTAAACCTTGGCTCAGGATGAGGATTGTATTGTTGACTTTACCGTGTAAGCCAGGTCATTGTGGTTAAGCCGCAGCTTTTCTGTTTGCTCTCAGTCCCAGAGGTGATTGACGGGAACACACGGACGGCGACGGTGGTGGATCTGAACGCTTGGGTGGAGTATGAGTTTAGAGTACTGGCTAGAAACAGCGTCGGTGTGGGGGAGCCGAGTCCACCTTCCCTTAAGACCAGAACCGAAGATGCAGGTGAGACGCCAGCTTTTCAAATCCTATGTTAATGTGGTAGTGCACCCAAAAAGTAAATGTGTCATCATTTACTCACCCTCTTGACTTTCTATCATTGGCAGAACAAAACAATAGATGTTTTGTTTGGTGCCATTAACTCAGTGCTTAGTGCGCCGAAATTTCGTACATGTTCACTTGTGGCCAGACCCAGGGTTTCATTCCCATCCCAAGTGTTCCTGCTCCCTACTCTCTTCCCAATGACTTTAATGTTTATTCTATACTCTCCTGTCCATTAAAGGACAAAAAGGCCCCAGAAAACATACTTTTTAAAATGTAGATATTTTGTTGGTTACTTACATCTATTTACTTTGCTTTTGTTCATTTTTTTTGTTTATACATTTAATTTATTTCTTTGCCTAAACATGATTAATGTAAAGCTGCTTTGAAACAATGAATGTTCAGTTGAGTTTAGTTCAATTGAGTCAAGAAGTAAATGGGTGCCACTGCTGTTGTTTGCCAACATTCTTCAAACTGTCTTGTTTTCTGCAAAAGAAATTTAAGAATGCCAAATTGTTCAAGTATTCAACATCAGAGGTCGTTGAAAACTGTGGCTCAAATGTCCCTTGATGAAATAATTAATTCTGTGCTAAAGTGCCTCTTTGTTATTATGGTCTAGATTCTTATTTTGCATTATTGTGAAGAGACACTTGAACACAAAAATCACCGACAACAAAGCCCGCAAAAGCTTTAAAAACAGTTGCTAAGGGACCGTGCTTTGTTTCGGTCGATACCAATTGTGTCGCGTTGGATAAAACAAACAGGGATATAAAAAAAACGGACGTTCATGCATCTGCTGTTTGGAAAAACACTGGCGTTTTCTTTCCCTGTACACAGTTCCTGACACGGCCCCCGCTGATGTCGGAGGTGGAGGCGGCTCCAAGTCAGAGTTAGTGATAACATGGGAGGTAAGTCATCTGTCTATATTATGGCTCCCTCTGTGCGAGGTAATAGTTTGGGCTAATTAAATGGAAGTGAATGGGGGTGTTTATTATCCGAGTCAAAGCCCAGCCTGTTTTCCATCTGGGCCCTTTGCTTCCAGAATGACATTCAGATTCAGATTTGGTCGGGTGTTAGAACGAGGCTCTTGATCGGGAAGGGAATTGGAATGGCATTGGGTGTAAACCTGAGGCTGAATCTGGTCTGTATGTTTTAATATCACTATAGTTTCATGTTTCCCTTTTAGCCTGTACCTGAAGAACTTCAAAACGGAGACGGTTTTGGCTACATCATCGCAATCCGGCCGTTGGGGGAGGTCAATTGGACGCACGTCGTTATATCGGCACCGGCACAGTCGCGCTACGTGTACCGGAATGAAAGCATTCCACCCTTCTCTCCGTTTAATGTGAAAGTGGGAGCCTACAACACCAAAGGCCAGGGACCGTTCAGTCCTGTTACCATTGTGTTCTCGGCGGAGAATGGTGAGTATTTAATAATAAAGTTTCTTATGAAACTGATTACATATTAGTATATATCAGACATAAGCATTTTATGTCTTCATTAATATTGTTATGCACCTATTAGAAGACAAATATCTAGAATAGAAATGGCATCCTGCGATATTGTTTAAAACAGAGATGATGATAGAGCGGTTTAGTTGATATGTTAAAGGTGCAGATTGTGATATTACCAGCCCACTTAATTCCTTTCTTTTTAAACACTACAGCGGCTGACACAGGACAAAGATGTAGTCATGATTTCTCTTGTAGAAACATGACAGTGGATTCTATGTGAGAGGATCGGAGGTGTATGTGGATAGTAAAAACTCATTCTAATTACGCTTCATTAAGGGAGATCTTAATACACCTCTGAGCACATAGAGTGTGCTCATTATGTTTAATTTCTCTCAAAAAATCCTCCTTGCTATCAAACATTGAATCTTTAATCCTTTCTATGGACATTTTTAGATACTAAGCCCCTCCTAGAAAAATTCCCAAAGTTACACGCGTGTCTTTTCTGTTCTTTTAAAATTGCATCTTGTTCTATTTTGTGTTTTTTCTGTCATTTTAAAGCCGAGCACACACAGTAACGGCAGCAATAGTGTGTAATGTTATTCATGTAAATGTCAGATAAAGTCGTCGAGTGGCAGTATTGAGAATATTTATTGTCAGTTTGATATTAGTTATTTCAGTATAGAATGACAGAAAGAGCGTGTTTAATTGAATTTCTGTACAGATAATCTTTCTCTATGTCAGTCATTGAACGCATTATAATAAAGAGTTTCATGTGTCCACTCTCAGTGACTCTCTTCTCTTCTTTGTCTTGTCATCTTTAGTCTCCTCTCATTTTCTCTTCTGTCCTGTTCTTCTCTTGTCTTATTTATTCTTTTTTCTTTTCTTGTATTTTTTTTACCTTCTACTCGTTTCTCCTCCTCTTTTATCCTGTCTTATTATTCTTTAGTCTTCTCCTTCTTTTGTCCGCTTTTTCATGTTTATCTTCTTTTTTATGCTCTATTTTCTTTAAATTTTTCTCCTACCTTCTATTTACTCTTCTCCTCTCTTCACTATTTTCATATTTCTCAATTGTTTGTCTTGTCCTCTTCTTCCCTCTTCTTCTTTCTTCTCATTTTCTCATCTTTATCTCCTCTCTTCTCCTGTTTTATACTTTTATTTTGCTGCTCATCTCTTTTCTCCCTCTTCTCTTTTCTTCATCCCTTTCCCTGCTCTTCTCCTATTATCTCTTTTCCTGTTATTTCAATTTCTCTTTTCTTCCTTTGTATCTCTTCTTTTCCTTTCTCCTTTCCACTTTTTCATTTTTACCTTCTCGCTTCTCCTCTAGATTTCTGTTCTTACCCTTTTTCTCCTTCTTTCTCCTTCTCTTTCTTCTTGTGCTGCTGTTTTTCCCTCCATTGCCCCCTTCTCTTCACCTCCTTAATTCTCCTCTCATTCCTCTTATCTAAACTCCTCTATCTTACTCTCTTTTCTTCACTTCTCCTTTCATTTCCAAGAGTGACATTTTTCTCCACTTTTCTGCTTCATTTTTCTTTAGTTTATTTCCTTTCTTCACCTTATTTGTCTTTTTTCCTCTCTTCTACCCATCTCTTCTTTCTTTTCAATTCCTCAATTAATTTTCTCTTCTTTTTCTTTTACTCCTCTTATTCTTTCTGTTTTCCCCCTTCCTTTCATACATCTCTTTTCTTTTGTCTTCATCCATTTCCTAACTTTCTACTCCTTGTTTGTTTCTTTTTCTCTTTTTTCTTTCTTTTCTCATATCTTGTCTCTTTATCTTTCTCTTCTTGTACATCATTTAATTCTCTTTTCATTCCTTTGGTCTCTTCTCTGTAGTCATGGATTTTTTCTCTATCCTCAGAACCCAGCGGTGTTCCTGCTGGAGTGTGGGCCCGAAGCATTTCTGCTTCTGAAATTGAAGTGATGTGGCACATTCTCACCTCTTCTCCAGAAAGAGTGTTGGGCTACGAGGTGCGTCCCTTCTTCTAAATGGAAATGACTCTGTGTCCGGGTTTGATATGCCGTGCCGGTGCCTGTCATCTCCCACACCTCACCTAAAGTTCCCTCTGTACCCATGGAAACGCTTCATCTGAAAATGAGAAAAGAGTGTCCTGTTCTCACCGTATGCATAGCAGAAATGGCTTCTGGTGATGCCCAGTAGAGAAAACAATATTCATTCCTGTTGTAAACCTGACGCACATGTCACTGTTTGTAAAAACATGAGTTCTTATCATTGAACACTGAAAAAGCCTGTGCTTTCTCTCTTCGTTTCTGAAATCAGGTGATGTACTGGGAGGACGATACAAAACCAGAGACCATGGGCAAAGTCAGAGTGTCTGCCAGTCAGAACAAGGTTAACATCAGCGGTCTGAGAGGATACACGCAGTATTTCCTGACAGTGAGTGCTTTCAACACAGCGGGCACCGGACCCATCTCACCAACCATCAATGTGACCACCAGAAAGTCCCGTGAGTATTCAGTGAAATAAATCAATATAGAGCTGCAAACTGTACCTTTGCACATAAAACATCAGTGTCTTTGTACTTTAATCTGATTATGAAAATAATTATGTTGAGTAATTTTTATAGGGTATTATGTGCTAATCAATTTATTTTCTCCCAAGTTCAATCTGTGTTTTCCCTTTTTTACTACACAAAAATATAGTTTCATATGAGAAAATACCTGTCTACCCTACAGCATTTGCCCATAAACCATTTGTCATTGTTTTTAAGCAGCTGTTTGTGAAACTACATTACATTTGTTAAGAAATGTTATGCTGGGCACTTATAAATGGCATTAAAATATTATTAATAATAAGTTCAGTTAAAGCTGATGTCGGCAGCATGCTGATGGGCAATAAAAGGTCAGAGGAGCTGCAGCTAACGGTGGTGAGGAGAAACATCTCTATAAGGAGAAAAAAACCCTCGAGAGAAACCAGACCCAGCCAGGAGAACCAGTTCTCCTCTAGCAAAACAACAAGGCTAAATGAGCAAAAGAAATATAAAAGATATAGATCATGTGATGCATTTCATAATATCCTTCATGTGTTTGGGACATGTCGGATGGCATCCTTTATCTTTCAGCTCCATCATGTGGAATGGTTTTGTGTGGGATTCAGCAAGTGATGATTCTCCTGGCGCTGGTGTGATTTCTACATACCTCGGGATGAGTATCCCGACAGAAAAACATATTAGTGTAGCTGCTGTTCACTGTACTCCATTGAAAGCTTCATTGATGAAATGTTTTAATCTAGATTTGAACTAGGAGACTGTGTTGGGAGTGCTATTCCAAAGTTAAGGTGCTTCATATGAGAACACTTTACCCCCTTAGGTGGATTTATTTATTCTGGGTACTATTAGAAGTCTGACGTTTTGGGATCTAAGAGAGTGGGATGGGTTTTAGCTCAATAAGAGCTCTGTTAAGTGTCTCAGAACTAAAGCATTCAGAGGTTTGGTTCAGCAGATGTAGAAACATGACGTAGAATTTCATGTAAGAGGACCCGCGGTGTATGTAGATAAAAATAACACATTCTAATATAATAAAACATAAGAGATAAACACCAAAAGTCTTTACACACCTCTTGAGACATAGTTATGTTTATTATATTGCATTTATGTCAATAGATTCTCCAATGAATTTAACATTTTGATAGAAGACTATATTCTGTCTTATATTCTGAGTCAAGTAAAAAATCATCCAGCTGAATAAACTGAGGACAGCCCGACGCCTCTT
Organism: Triplophysa yarkandensis; assembly: GCA_033220385.1. NCBI lineage: Eukaryota > Metazoa > Chordata > Actinopteri > Cypriniformes > Nemacheilidae > Triplophysa > Triplophysa yarkandensis. The sequence goes on along the minus strand of CM065671.1, from coordinate 15,450,819 downwards.
TTTGCTTTCTCTGTGAAGTTGATGACTTTTATTTACGAGTGCTGTTCTATCGTCAGCTCCTGGCCAGCCACCTCTGAATGTAGAATGGAATCTGATTGGCTCTAAGCTCACCGTTCATTGGGAACCCGTCATTTCACTGGAAATGGAGTCAGAGGTTACTGGGTATCAGGTAAGTGCTTCCCAGCAATGTAATCCTCTGCACCAATCTATAGGGCATTATATTCACATAATCCTATAAGTATTTTCGGTTCCCTTGAGCATTTAGATAAACATTGACTTTAAAGTGAATATATTATTTCTCCAGTGCATTGCAAGATCATCCACCTTAGAGAAAACAACAATTAAAAATAAAACGAATTTGCAGAAAGTAGAATAGTAACACAGCTGTACTAATAAACTCTGCAGTCTCCCACCGTGTTGGATAATTTGATTTCACTTCCCTTACTGACTGAATTAGTTTGTGCTGAATATATGTAAGTGATTGTTAGCACGTGTTCCATTTGTTGTGGCCAGGTGTCGTACAGAAGAAACCGGCATAAAGAAATCAACACCATATCTACAAACCTGACCTCAGTGGAGCTCGCCTTACCTGCAGATGATGATTACATCATTCAGATCCGAGCGATGAGCGACGGGGGCGAGGGAACGCCCACTGAACCTATCAACATCCATAAACTAAGTAAGGGCTGACTTTACTTACTAAACGTTATTAAATGTGAGGCGGTCCATTTACAAACCATCACAAGGAAACACAGTGTATCTGAAGACGTAACAAACAATAGTGTGAGTTGGGTGCTGTGCTTTAGATTATTTTTGTAACTTGAAGTTCTGTTTGACATGTTTGGAGATAACATTTATTTGTGCCATTCTGCTTGTGGGGTTGGGTACAAATAATGCGAAAGAAGTTTATAAATACTTTAGTAATTGTACTTTTTCTGGTAGTTGACCATGATGTTCTAAGATACATTTTTACTGAAGGGACATTATACACACAGGCCTGTACAGTTTCAAACAATACACAGTTGACCTCATAATGTTCTCCTCTCGTTCCCTGGAGCCGTCAGCGCAGGTGCAGTTTCCCTCGATGATGATCCTTTACCACATGCGACAGAGTTTAATGCGTCTCTCGAAATGAGTTCTCGAAAATTTGACGTGTCCTCCTCGTGCACCTTTTATTCTCCACTGGGCTAAACAGTCTTATCTTTATTAACTAGCCTGAGCTCTTGTCATCCATCTCTGCCCGCTCGTGTCCATTCCCCAATGAATTCAGCCATGCAGGCCCACGCTAATGTAAGGGAAGCTTTTCCCCGTAGTTGATTATTCACATTTTTCATCCGTTGGTCCTCGATGTTTGGCTTTCATAAAAAGCAGAGTCTTTCTTTGGGCTGTTAATATGGGAAATTATTAGCAGTGCTAAAGGAGCGATTACACATCCTTCTTAAGATTTAAATAGGTGTTTATTGGAATAATTTAAAAGGAGGAAGAAGTTGGATATGTAAAGTCATTTGTAAAACAACTATTCTTTATATTATTTCTGTGAAACCCAAAAGAAGACATATGGAGAAATGTATTTGGTTGTGTGTTTAAACATCGATAGCCAATGCTTTAGTGTTGGTGACCAACAGTGTTGATAATATCATCTTTTGTGTATTGCAGTAGAAATGTATGCCGGTTTGGAATACTCATAAACTTTAAACATTTAAACGAATTTGAACCACTTACATCCCCTTAGCAACTATCTAGTAATGCCAGAGAAACCAGTTTGAGGTTGAAGGGACATAATTGTGAATAGCTTTGGATAACCTTTGGTTAAGAGACTTATAAATCACTAGGAAAACCCCTAGCAACCATCCAGCCATGACCAAGCAACCATTCTCTATTGCATCAAAACACGTAAGCAACTGCATAGCAACACTCTCCAAGTACCCATGACGCCCCTGGCATCACTGCAGAGAGTTGAGCGCGGCCGTGCACCTCTACCAATTTCTTGAGAAAATCTAGTTATTTATTGGAGCAATTTAAACAGAAGAGGATATCTCCGAGAGCGTCTGTTGGGATGTTAAAGCAAACCCGCTCGAAGCACTCGGCTGTCCGCTGCCATGTGTTGATTTAGAGCCAAACGCTGATATTCAGCAAGTACGATAAAAACCACAGGGCTAATTTCATCCCTCAATTCCCAGCGATGCCGCTCTTTATTGCCGTTATGTTTCCGGGTTTATTCTCATTCATCAATCACGAGTTAATCCGTTCGCTCTTTTCAAATCTTTTTCTTTATTTCAGGTATGAGCGTTCGAGGTTCCGGTGCCTGGCGAGCGAATACCATCCCCATCTCCCTGCTTTCCATTATCGCATTATCGACAGTGAGACCAGCTTTGTGTTAACAGTCTGAAGAATTGAACATCCCCGAGCGTGATCTTCCTCGCTGTGGAATGATGGGAGAGAGGCACCGAGACACTTCAGAGGCAAGACTATTGATCCATCTCTCCATAGTTATCTGAGCCAATGTCTGGCCATCCACTCGAGGAGCGGGACAGAAAAACAAGGCCGTCACTGCGCTTGGGTTGTACCGTCATCTCTTTGCGTGTGACCGGAGACGCTTTTGGAAAACAGGAATGACTCATATTTCTGCACTGAGATGTCATGTCCACAGCCTCTCGAAACAAATGCCTTATTTCCACTTACATGCCAAAGTAGTTAGGATTCTTTTAAAGCCGTTTGTTGGGTTTGTATTTTTCACATGCTTCAATAACATTTAGCTTTTGCTTACAACTTATTTTACTTTTATGAGAGTCTATGTGCCTTATCTATGTTTAAGGCTTCAGGCACCACATCACGGCCACAAGCCTACAAGTACTCATGAATGTTACACGGGTACGGATGGCGTGTTTTTTATTATACTCTGCAGACCTGATATCGTGTTCTTGGGATCTCCACATGCATAAGAATATCATGCTGCTCTAGTATGTTTTATTAGTGGATTATGAGTTATGAATGAATAACACTTAGGAATACATATGACTATTGGATCAACAGAACACCCTTAAAGACGCCTTAGATAAAATGGGCCTTAGAGAGCTGTTATTATTAGGCTTTAAGAAACAGATCCACATCTGTAAAGGCAGTTTTTAAGATTTAGTTCAATGTTTAACTCAAGATTATATTTGCTCTTTTGTCTGTGGTGTTATTTCGTTTTAGCATTATTTCTAAAAATCTTTTTATATGAAGGATCTACATATCTACATGTAAAGCAGTCCTATACAGGATGTGTGGGGGGGGTTAAGAATACAATTTGGACACACTGTATCCACCTTGTTTATCGTCATGTGACCCTTTGACATATTGACAACGAACGTGGATGGGATAATGAAATTACATAATATCAGTCCCATGATATTCATTTGCATTTGAAAAATGGACATCCGCCTTAAGGTTTAAAACTATTTCTATTTGATGGACTTTAAAAATGTGACCATTGATCAGCATCATGGTATGGAATGGTGTTCATCTCCGAAATGTTAAAGTAGTAGGTCATTCGGGTATTTCTCATCCACCGTTTGTTGCACACTGATGTTTAGATATTCTACTCATGAGGCACAGACTTTATATAATGTGTTTTTAATCCAGCTCCAGTGAAGTGATGGGTTTATTTCTCTCACATCTATTACACACAATACATTACATATGAAAGCTAAAACATGAACCCCAAACACATTTCTGATTCATTTTATGTGCAATTTTATCTGGAAATGCATTGCATATGAGTTTTTCTGTGCCCTTGGGTTATCTGCAGTATTACACGCGAGCGGGCACAAGTGTAAATATATGAATGAACACTCTCCGCCTGCTGCTGCTGTTTCAATACATAAGAAGAGTTCTATAGAAACATACACTATACATTTAAGTGCATCCCATGCTTGTTATTCGTTTGCAAAGGGAGTCTAGCACTAGATATTTGCACTAGATAGCAAATATTTGCTTCATCTTAAACCTGAAATGCTGAATGTTTGATAAAACCTTTTTTTCTGCTCTTTATCAAAGGTTTCTTTAGCAAACGTGAGTACACAAATGGACTTGTGGAAGAACGAATCGTGTCTGATGATATCACAGTTACTGTGCATGTGTTTATGTGTCTGTGTGTTTTTTACTCTATAGTGTCCATAAATATGCTCAGTTTTAGTAATGTTTTTCTGTTTTGGTAAATAATCTATCATCAAAAATGTAAAGAAGCACGGGGCAAATAACACCGTAGTTTTAACATGCTTTTATTAATTAATGCACATTCGGCAATGACATTTGGTTTTAGGTGAATGTCACATGCAGACATTTAGTGAATTCATTCATTGTTGGTTGTATTTGTTGAGCATGGCGGACTGCGGCCCAGATTCTAGGCCACTAACCAGATGCTTGCTGAGTCTTTATCAGCTGAATCTGATGTGTTTAGGAAACTTTGGAGCGGGAATCTGCTTACCTAGTAGCATTCAAAATTGGAGAATTGCTTTAAGAACAGGCGTTTCGTTTGTACATCGTAATTCATTATAATACATGTCAAGAGAACACACAGTCAAATATTGAGAAAGTATTGCAGAAGAAAAAAGAATCGGATAGCATCCCTTTTAAGTCATTTTCCGATGAATGATTCGACTGATCGTTGATGAAGAAACCATTAAACTGGCCTGAGAAACGAAAGTGGCCCTGCGGGGGCTTTTGCTCAAATCTGAAAGGGAATAACTCTTATCAGGACGCCATAGAGAAGAACTATGTCCAGATATCTTTGTGTTTTTTCTCCTCGTTTCTTTTCATGACAGTGATGTGTTGTGTCTGTTTTCTGTCAGATTCAGATGAGGTACACTTAAAGGTTCACCGCGTGTTTTTAAAACGCTCCCTTACGCACATAAGAGAGGACACTAGGGCATTATTCAAGGCCGCTCGCACATTTGGCCTTGGTTTCGAATCGTAAGGTCAGATATAAAGCAGCATCATGTGAGAGTAAATGAAAACTGTCACACCGTCTCCGTAGACTTGCCGTACACTATAGATGTCACATGAAACTCTGGTGATGCTCTCGGATGCTTTTGTGTCCAGGATGAAAGCTGCTGCATGATTTTGATTTAACCTTTGATAATGGCTGACATTTAGGTGCCTGTGGGGACTTGTGTTTTATGTTCTCGATCGTTGTGGATGTTCATATTTTCTTCATCGGAGATCCTTAAGTGCTTATTATAAATGGAAAAATTAAGATGAAATTCATTATGTGGTCGCTTTGTAAAAAAGTATCAAAAAGAAAAAAGTGTTTGTGTTTTGTAAGTATTGTTTGGTTGTTTGAGTTTAATGACATCAACATTGTGATGACTTTTGTTTTGATAAAAGGTCAAGTGTCGTGCAAATAAAAGATTCTCTTAAATTTAAAGCTCGTTTACTGCTGCGCTTGTCAGCAGAAAGATAAAATAGTAATTTAATGTTAACTTTCTTTTTGTATCTTTTTCACTTACAAATGATGACAAGATGAAGCAAACTTGTGTTTAGTGTATTCGATTTAAAAAGATTCACATTCATGTGTTGATTAATGGGTAGCAGAAAAAAACACTTTATCTTATGTTTTTGGTATCTCTGTATTAATACATTGCTTTTCATCTCTGTGAGATGATGGATTTGATATGAATACTGTTTTCATATTGGAAAGAATTAGACTCACTGTGTATATTGAACTGTGCATGTTGATTGTGTATTGTGTCTACATTTTCTAAAGCTAAATTTAATAAAATACTTATTGGAGATTTACCTCCATTATGTTAAAATCTTTCCTCCAGACAAATGCTTTATACATTTTACTTCATATTATGGGCCCATTGTGTTCATCTATACTGTGTTATATTGGGAGCTCACTCTAGCATGTTTCTTAGAAAATTTGACATGAACTTAAATGTAAAATTTGAAGCCTACTTTTATACGGTTATTTTACATAGTTATTTTAATTAAAAGATTTTCATGTATACTTAAAAACTTTTTAACATGTATATTAAAATCGGGTACAAAATTTGAAATACAGAAAAAAGTCCTGCCTACCAGATCTCCTGGAAATGTTATATAAAATTTAAATCACTGGCACAAAAGCAAATCATAAGACAATGTACGAATATATACAAATTTCCCACCTGTGAATATATGGAAATTAACACATTGTAAAATGGCATTTTATTTCAAAGTATTTTTGGTATCCCGATTTCTGTTATTTCGTTTTCTGTACATATTCTTTGGAACACAAGATATTTTGAGAAATGTATCACCAACATTCTTTAAAATATCTTCCTTTTTGTTTTGCAGAAGACAGTCACCCAGGTTTATAATGACAAGATGATTTTTAGGTGAACCATCCCTTTAACTGATTCCTTGATCTTAAAAGCCTCACATTAAAGCTGTGAGGCAGGAACATCATTATCATATCTCGGTGTCACATTCACCATGGTCGTGCCCTAAAACTGCTGTTAATTACAGAAGTACTAAGAGCAGATGAGACCCTGATGAACAATTATCTAAAGACTGGCACATGCACCTAATAATTACAGTGCTTTTAGTGTATTTTATTACAGAACTGTTTTAATCTGACTTATTTAACCACGTTTGCCATTAACTTTAAAATACCCATCAGATGTTATTGAAATTACAATAACATGCCCCTTGCACTTTGGTTGTTTTGTCCTCTGGCGATTGTTGTGCTATTAAACGGGTAAAATATGAGCTGTTCAGGTTATTTACACTACTAATAGATTTCTGTGAAACTCCGCTATTTATTTCAGCGAAACACCAACACTAACCTGAAATAGAAAAGTGTGCGGCCTGAATAAAACACCCGTCAGTATGTGTTTCTGTACCCGCATGCTGTTCTTCGGAGAGGTGGATGCCATTGCAGGACTTACTGCAGTCTATTCAACATGATTTTTGATGTATCTTATGTTGAACTATATTTTGTGTTTAGTGTTTTTCCTCTCCGTGTGCTCGCTTTGGCATTGATTCATTCCATGCTTTGGTCGCCCCTGGAATTGCTCTCTTGGCTCTGTCCCGGCTCCCCCGTGATGAATGCTGTATGCTCCGTGCCCCGTCTATGATAAACTGTCCGTAGCGGCCCCATAAATTGCTCTGTGGTCGAGTCTGAAACAGCTGTCACCGGGAAAGCAAACAAACAAAGTCCACCGACATCCACGTGATGCGCTCGCGTGCGTCAGCCAAACAACATGTCTGCCATTCCGGCCAATCTGTTCCTTCTCATGTGAAGTTTAGCGAAACACATTCGCAAACCCTGAGAAATATTCAACATCTCGGCTCTACTCCCTGCTAAATATAAGGACATGTTATTCTACAATATGACTTTTAAAAATGAGCTCATTTATTAAACGTGTGTGTATTTTCATTACCTTCCATTTCCATTTAATTAATCCGTAAGAATAAGATATGTGAGGAAGATGCCTTGAGGGTTTATTGAAGAGTCTCTCTAAATTTAACAATGACAGCGGCCTCCAGAAGCTCGTGGCATTTAAATAAATCTTTAAGATCGATATCTGTAGCGAGTATTTTACAAGCTCTTGGCACAGGTAGAGGTGATTTAAAGCAGCGGCGCGCACAACCTTATTAGATCAAATTTATCAATTAAAAGTGTCTCCAGAGTCTTAATCGAAATGACTCATGGCTTTAATATCGCTGTCACCATGCGTATGTATGCTTCCCTTGCTAAAATCAACATTATTATTTCTATTCTTGAAACATCTGGGGCTTTAAAATATCTTCTGCATAAAATAGAATGATGTGCTTTGGTGAAAATATATATCATTCAATCATCAAAATTATAACCAAACCAAATTCAATAGTGCATTATTGCTGGGGAAAAGCTGGGATTTCTTCCGATGACTGGGTCAAATATTCAACCCAACTGTTGAGTTTGTCTATATTTGACCCAAATTTGGGTTGAATTAACCTTAAATAATTCAGTGTTCCTAATAAAAGTACCTTTCTCTGTTTCTTTTTCATATTCAAGGTTAACATTTGCATGGAATTGTCCAAAATCATTTTTTTTAAGTTGTTTGCCCTGAAGAAACAGAGCAAGAATATAGTTCATTCCTCAAGACAGAACAAAAGGATGTTTGTCCTTTGTAGAATATAAAATATTTATATTATTTTCATTTCATGTGCCCATATATGAGAAATATGAATGGAACATTTCAATTACCTTACAACCTTGCTTTAAAACATACTTTAAAAAGAGACCTCAAATAGGTTTTAAAATCACTAAGTGTTGACATTTAAGCTGTCAGAATGATACAAACTTCTGTTTAAACTTTTTTAATCAAGGTTAAGATTTGAATGGAATTGGCCAAAATTATTTGTTTTTTAAATTGTTTCAAGGTTTTTTTTTTATTTTGGCATACTAACCACAGGAGATTGGCACCAACATTTAGCTTTCAGTTAAAGTAATAAAACATGCAACTAAAATCACAAAGTTTGGAGAAAAGTATATCATTTTTTTCAAAAACAAGAAGTGATGAATCATGTTCAATAACCCTGAAACACACATTTAGTATACAGCGTCGATATGAATACACGCTGATGACTAAGATACCAAAGCGGTCTTTAACAATATTTATTATATATTTATAAAAGTAACCATCACGGCTCATGGGATTCTGAAGAAGCAGGGCAAGAATACAGTTCATTCCTCAAGAGAAAGCTGTGCTGGAGTAAAGAAACCCCATCAGATCCGCATTAGACAAGATTTTCAAATCGAACACACAGGATATGCCTGAAAACGAATAACTTGAAAGAAAAATGTTAGATCGTTGTCATATTATCTCACAATACATTTGTTGTGTGGGCATTCTGACCAGTCCTTAAAAAGTAATCTCCCATTGGGAAATCTGAATATCATTGCTATGACAACATCTCAGCAAAAACACGTCCCAGAAAGTTTGGAATCGAATCGAATTTCTCAAAGGATTCATCACCCATACGATTGTGAAAGTCTGAATGTAAAGTGTGTAGGATGGTGGTATAAAAACAGCCCAATATTCATCGATTATGACGCAGAATCTCAGATATAGATGTAGCAGGATACTAGGAAGAACGTTCGCTATAGGGACACAAACACGAAGACCATACAGTGCATTCTGTGAAATACAAGTGATCTGTAAATGTTTACATCTGTAGAGTAGAGGACGAGAAATTCAAAGCAAATGCACGGACACTTCATGATCCGTCAAGTGACAGATAACCAAATTAACGAATGTCGTTCATTTTCTGTCTGAAGATTCTAGGGATCATAAATAGCAGTAAAAATACCTTGAATGACCTCAACACGCACAGTATATCTATCCTAACCCTCTAGCTTCTTCAAAAGCCTCTTTCATAGTTAATTCTGAAATGATATCATCTTCTCTCTTGGGTTTTGCAGTCTTCTGTGAAGAGCGTTTCATGCACCAGCCGAAGGAAGCTGAAATGCAGAAGGTCATCGTGTTGTTTGGTTGTTGGAGACTCATGGCTCTGTAATTTCATTTACTTGAGCCGTGATTCTTTATTATTGGCGTGTTGTCTAACATCCATGTCCCCAGCCACACCAAAAGAGGATGCTGCTTATTGCTTTTCCGAGTAGAATTCAATAAAGTGAGATTCGGATCGGAGCGATTTGTGACACGGAAGAACCTTGCAGGTCATGGACTAATGAATGTATCTCCTCTCATCTTGAGGGTTGTAAGTGCTTTAGCACCCTGTTATCTTCCTGCACAGTTAGTGCTTGAGGTTCAGACCTCCAATACCTCACTCCACCGCTTATCTTCTGATGCTTAAAAAAAAACATCTAGATATTCCTGCCTTTCAGAACGGACCCCTTTCTGACAAACTTTAAATCCCCAGCAAGTGAAAAAGTTAATTATTTTATGAAACATTCTTGGGTAAAGTTCAAGTGTAATTTGAGTATGCCTGATTTACAATTATGTTTAAATTATATTGTATTTGTTTTTTGGATATCTAAAGTCCTCGGGTTGAACCTATGACTTTTGCAGTACTAGCACCAAACTCCAATCAATAAGCTACAGGAAAGTAGAAAGGCCTTTGACTTTTGTCACTTTTATATTATTTTTATTGAACGTTATATTTTAAGGGCTTTTCATGTCTTTGAACTGTGAAGATAAAGAGTGGGACAGACACAGAACCAGAGATTGGACTCAAACCTGGTTACATAGAATAAGTACATAAAGTACATTTCTGCGTATATACAAATATATATGTTCAAATACAGAAATGTACAAAAAAATTGAATGAAATATTACAAATATACTTAAAAATGTTGCATAAACTACATGACATATTTCCAAAATATTCATTAGATATTACAAACAAACTAATACAATATTACTGGCAAAATATAACAAAAATATTACAATTCTACTGACAAAATATTACACATATACCATCTTAATACTAAAATATAAAAACAAAACATTACAATTCTACTGACAATATATTAACAAATAATTACAAAAATGCTAACAATAAATCTACAACACAAATTTTCGCAAGCTTTCTAAGGGGTTTAAGAGATCCTGAAAACCACTGATGCTTGTGCCACAGAAATCCTACAATCTCTGTGTTAAACATTTACAGTTACATTTACATTTTGTCATTTAGCAGACGCTTTTATCCAAAGCGACTTACAATAGTCGAGGATAAAATCGAGGATAAAAAAACATAAACCTGATCCATTTCTGTCCCAAACCGGCTGCAGAGTAAGAAACACCTGAAAGTAAGCACCTGCCACAATACTGAAGCACATAAAGATGTGCTAACAATCGGCCAGACTGACACAAACATTCTTCAGAAACCCCCAAATCCTAATTCTTAAGGCCCAGCAAAGCCTTTGCAACTGTCTTCATAATTGATATTTTCAGGGTCAAATACACATTGATTACTTCCCCCAAATTATATAAGAGTTTTAAGAGGTTTTAATTGTGACACTATGTGACAGCATCAGAACCGAAACTTCAGCTCTGAGAATTCACACCAGAAGAGATGTGATGAATGACACCATGACTTTAAATCATGTCTGTGAGACGCTGCTTTCAATTTATCTTCCTTTTTTAAAAGTGCTACCGTATGTCATCTTTTCACTTCTTTTTCTTATCATGTATCTATTGCTTCTGTTCAAAGATATTTGTGAGTATGTTGTCCTATCACACTCTTTCTATTCTATTACTATAATTTCTATTCATTTAACTTCTACTCACACATTGTTAATGTTACTTATAAAAAAAAAAATTGCTCGCATAAAACGTTCCTTTCTTACTAACATTCTTATAGTCAAAGTGACAATTTTGTCATCATTTACTTGCTCCCACTCTTGTCATCTGTATGATTTTATTCATCAAAACACAATAGAAGATATTTTGGAGAATGTTCTGCAGTGACACCCATTCACTTCTATTGAATGGACACAAAACTAGTGCAAAGTGATTGGGTGCAGGTTACCAACATTCTTCAAGATATCTGCTTCTGTGTTTTGTAGAAAACGACATCTTCCAAATGTCAAGAGATATGTACTAATATTATAATGACAGATTATGGAATGATATTAGGCTAAGAACATTTCATATAATTTCGTTCAAATCTATTCAGTTTGCTTTGGGTCGATCAATGGCATACTTTTATAGTAGGTCTTATCATTTGAAAAGACAAGCATTCTGTCTGATACTGACACACTCAGAGTAAATGTGTTTGAATATCTCTTACAGACATCTCAAGCATCTCAATGTCAACAGTGTCTTTAATGTGTCTTAATTCCCGTAGCATGTTTAATTTGGTTTAATTCCAGTAATACGCTTGTTTAACTCCCATTTATTTTCCAGATTCCTTTAGGCACGTCTCTTGAGTCTTGACATCTGATGAGTTTTAGATTGCCGGCTGGCTATCTCGCAGTGCAAGATGAATGCAGTACAAATTGTAGAGCTCTCTCAATAACACACCCGCTCCGTGCCAAAAAACTACTGGCACGTGTTCAGAGCCGACACAATCGGCCGGTAATGCGTTAGTGAATGCTCACTGTAAAAACATAAAGAACAGAATGGATCTCTCCTCCTCTTCCATCACGAATGCAGCGTCACAAGTCATCTTAAAACTAATGAGATGAATCAATCGAGAGCCTCCAAGATATCTGAAAGATCCACCAGATATCTCACTGTCTGAATCTCAAACATGACATGAGATCAACACATAATTATTTCATCAGCTTAGTCAAACAATATAGAATCAATAGAAGAAACAGAAATAGAATAAATACTTTTGTGTAAAGGTGTAAACCGTGCTCAAAACTGGAATAAACCATGAGCGTTTACCATTGAAACCGGTTTCATGAGTACTCTGGGATTCATTCCTGTAGTGTTCCCTTCCATCCGGAGAACATCCCACTGACACAGAGACACTCTGTTTAATTTCAGTAAAACCAGTACGATTCCCATTTTAATCTTTAAATGGATTTTAATGTCTGTGCTGGTTATTTCTGTCAGCTGGGAAATGACCATCAGAATGCAGATGGAATATAAACAGCAGTTTCTTTTAACCTGGAAACTGTCAGGTATCTGTACACCGAGACACAGAGATCATGTGTTTTTATAGGCCAACCTTGAAGTTAAAATGACAGTTCACCCTAAAATAAAAACGCTATCATTTACTCACCCGTTTGTCATTTTAAACCTGTATGACATTTTCTTCTGCAGAATACAACAGGTATTAACTTAAAACCTGCATTGACTTCCGCTGTATTTACACAAAACCACTAGGACATTTCTCATAATATCTGATTGTGTTTACAGAAGAAAGAGTCATGTACAAGCAACGTCAGAACGAATGGCTCTACTGCGCATACAAGGGAAGATGATTTCAATTTGATGTATGTGTGACAGCATTGTACTGTTCTTCTCCTCTCTGAGTCAATGTTCCATTATCAAGGTGTTTCTATTTAAACACAAGTCGCATCTCTGCGTGTCTTACAGATAAGGATATGTATTAGTCTGGATTGGGGGCACGTCATTAATGGAGGTCCTGAAACACATCTGAGCCGTGCGACCCAGGCACAAATCCATATCCACATCTCTCTCTGTCTGAATTGAACCTCTGGGTCTCTGTTGGTAATGAAGAGCCGCTCTTTATCTCTCAAATCAATGCTGAGACATATTAAAATCAACCTTCACTTTACATCATGACAGGAAAAAGCCTCACTGGTTTTACTTTTATACATTGATGTTTTTATCTTTAATACATTCTGGTGGGGAATCTGCAATATAGAATTCATCTTGTTAATAAATAATATATTTTGTACATAATATCTTTATAATGTTTTTGTGTCTGTATTGATTATACTGTATGGGTTTTTACTTTAATAGTGAAAATACGTGGGTTGGTTGGTGGGTGGGTGGGTCGATGGGTCGGTTGCTCGGTCGGTCGGTATGTTGGTTGGTTGGTTGGTTGGTTGGTTGGTTGGTTGGTTGGTTGGTTAGTTGGTTGGTTGGTTGTTATGTTGGTTGGTTGGTTGCTTGGTTGGTTGGTTGTTATGTTGGTTGGTTGGTTGGTTGGTTGGTTGGTTGGTTGGTTGGTTGGTTGGTTGTTATGTTGGTTGGTTGGTTGGTTGGTGGGTTGGTGGGTTGGTGGGTTGGTGGGTTGGTGGGTTGGTGGGTTTGTTTGTTTGGTTGGTTGGTTGGTTGTTCTCATGATAAGTGTAAACAAAATGTATCAAAATTAAACTTTAATTTGATTTTTGAATGCACTTCTAAAACATATTTTAACCTCCAATCTGTAAATAAATTTCGATGATTATTTTGGTGTGTCGTGTCACTATGAAGATAATTTTGTGTGTTCATAAGACTCACTGATTCATCATACACAGA
>CM065671.1:15429403-15431903 GCA_033220385.1 Triplophysa yarkandensis | reverse complement strand
AAATAATTGATTATCCTGGAGGCACACGGGCAGAAATGACGGTTTTATGTGAAGGCCGGGACAAAGGCAGCGGATGAGGAAAGCAAGTTAGATCAGCCGTGATAATCTAGAGACAGAAATATTCATTGATTAAGTGTTGATATTGTTACTGTTGTAGATTCTGAGCTGTAAATGAAGTAATGATTCGTGTTATTAACCTTCACTGGAACAACATTTCAGTAGGTGGGGTCAAAGAAAACACAATAAAATATTGCTTTTAATGTCAAATGTTTTTCATTTTATTTTACAACCATCTTATTTTTGTTATTACACATGTTTACGGTACTTCAAAAAAGGGACAGCTTTTTTCCACAGAACACGAAAGAAGATATTTTGAAGAATGCCGTTAACTGGCACTCATTCACTTGCGTTGGTTTGGTGTTCACACAATGGAAGTGAATAGTTTCAACTATTGTTCAATTACGAACGTTCTTTAAAATATCATTTTTGTGTGTTCTATGGAACAAAGTAATGTTACACACATTTGAATATAAGAGCAAATAGAAACTTGTTTATATTTCCAAATGCTCCACTAGTTTGAGAAACAATCCCAGTGTCACAAACACAAATCCGAAGATTTCAATATCGATTCAAACGTTCTTTAACAAATCTTGTTTTACCTCTACTCTCTGTTTTAATGTTAATCCACCGTACTCTCATGTATTGTAGCAATTATGTGATGTGATTTGTTTTTATTTAATGTTTTTAATAGTTTTTGGAGAAAAATGTGAGACAGAATTGTCTTCATCAAATGACCAATCGATTTACCAAGATCTAATGTTCAACCGTCAAAAAGGGAAAACACATGGTCACCTCGATGCTGCAGATGAACTTGGTGTTGTTTAAATATGACACAAAAGTCTCTTTATATAATATTGGACATTTATATGTCTTGTGTAACCTTTACACCAATAGCTTGTGATAACAGCGGCTGCCTGTACATTATCACTAGCTTTGTATTGGAGTAAATATGTGAAAAATAAATCCTAACGTTTATTAGAATAGGTTTAAGCACTATAGTGTCTGTCATCTGTTTTTATTTAAACAAACTAGGAATTTGTGACAAAAGGCTTTATTCACACATGACACAAGTTAGTAATATTCCACGATGGGTTTTGCTTGAAAAGGTCTTGGTGCTTTTTTGGGATGTCCTTTTTGCTTGTCCGGACACTTTCCTCTCATGATGACAGTTTGACACAAGTGTAAAATCAATACGCTTTGGAAATCTTCTTTGGCAGTGCATTGAGGTGAAGCTCAAGCTTCATTATTTATTGCTGGTGATGATAGACATCTGCAGGCCAAATGTCAAACTTCATGGCCTGAAGGTCTGAGCATCCTCCAAGGGTGAGATGAAGATCAGACAGCTGGATGTGTTGTTGGTGGCTCGGAATCTGAGCTTTACGGAAGGCAAACGAAACCTTTTCACAACACCACGCGTATGTGAATGAAAAACACACAACAATAGATGGGAATAAACACAAATGTACATTTGAAGAACAACAAGCGACTAGCTCTTGTGTGTTTCAAACTAAAGAAAGCTCCACTTTGTAAAACTTTTTTAATAACACATCATTCGCATTCAGGGCAAAAGTCTTGGAGATATTGAAATGTATAAGATTAAATTCCTGGAGCAGCACGCTTCTGCACACTGACATTTGACCCACAACCTTTATTGAATAAATGATATTCGTATATTATAAATCATAATGAATACTTCTTGATATGTTTGTCACTGGTTTGTTGCAAGATTAAAGAAAAAGCAATTGTGTTTCTGCAGCATGTACATGTTGTGTGTTTATATTAAGTAAAACAGTGACATCTAGAGATTAGAAAACAATCTTCATGTAATATCATCACATATATAGGTGGCGCTATTGTGTCTCACTCCCCTTGACTTCTGTGTAAATGAGGAGATAGAAATCAGTTGACATTCAGGATGGTTATTAGTTCAGTTTCTGCTCATAGGTGAATATAAAATCAGATAAAGCATTATCTGAAAGACGTCTGTATGTGTTTATTATGGAGTTTGAGCAGAAAGACTCGAGAGATAAGAGCAATAAGAGAGAAACTGCAGATTTTTAGCATGATTGACTCCTCTGAATGGGCCTTTAGGGAACTCATTGGATCTGGAGCTCAAGAAGGTTTAAATCAGAGTTTTTCGCCTGTTCAGTAACTTCATGGAGTTTAAGAAACGAGATTTATGCGTCTCTCCATGTGCTCACAAATTCATATTATCTTAAAAGATCTTTGTCATTTCATAGAAAGAATTAAGGCCGTGATGTGAGATCTTCAAGTGTCCTTGAAGACATCTTACCTCTGTTTACTCTACAGTGATAGATGTATACTGTATGATACTGTAACATACTTTAGATATCATCATCTAAAATTGACTATATGTAAATGTAAATGTAGATAATATAATATTTATATTTAATATAAACAGAAAGAGGGAACAAACTGA
>CM065671.1:15414403-15424403 GCA_033220385.1 Triplophysa yarkandensis | reverse complement strand
TCTCTGGTCTCGTGAAGAATCATCACAGTCTGTTTGTGTGTTTAGCACCTGTTCTGTAATGGACAGCCAGTGTTAAAGTCTTCATTTGGGTGTGCTATATATATATACATGAGACTCTACAGAAGGTGGGTTTTATGAGTGTGTCTTATTCTTAGTTTATAGACTACATATGAACATGTATGCAGATTGTGAATTGAAGCTAAAATCCCCAAAATAATATTGAGCAATTACATTAGGGGTATGAGTTCATGTCCTTATCTTCTCCCACAGTTTCTACAGGAGCATATAATAATGATATAATTTATAGGGAGAATTTCACTGTAAATGTCAGATGGATGGTAGAAGTTAATGTTATGGATTGCAAAATATATAAAATTAAATTATTTTAAATTAAATTATTATTATTGTTATTGTTATTGTTATTGTTATTATTATTATTATTATTATTATTATTATTATTATTATTATTATTATTATTATTATTATTATTATTATTGTTGTTGTTGTTGTTATTGTGCAATATTTCTATTTTATAATATGCACATTAGTACAACCATTGTTAATTAAAATAACAAAATCTCTCTTAAGATGTATGCAAACCTTGTGGCCAACTACAAGTAACATCTGACCCACAAAGGGATCAAATACTATTTTACTCATTATAATGCAAATCAGTTCATAACTTTTTTGTAAGAATTTTACTTGAACAAATTTTGAATAAATGACAACTGGTCTTTAAAATGATATCTTAATTTTTAACATTGCTGTAAAATAGATTGTAAAATGGTTTTTGCACTTTGTTTCTTTCTAAGGATC
Source organism: Triplophysa yarkandensis (assembly GCA_033220385.1). NCBI lineage: Eukaryota > Metazoa > Chordata > Actinopteri > Cypriniformes > Nemacheilidae > Triplophysa > Triplophysa yarkandensis. Next base: position 15,423,587 of record CM065671.1, on the reverse strand, counting down.
ATGAAGGGGATTCCAGCAATGGGATCTATGTATCAAAGATTGTGAAGTATGGACCAGCGGAAAAGAGTGGACTACACGTTCATGACAGGATCATTGAGGTTTGTCTGATTTCCCTTACACATAAACTGTTAAGAGTTTTCTCTTAAACATGATGAAAAACCAAATGTGATCCATTTCTAGACTCAAAGGGTTACTTAGACAAGCACTCGACGGATAAAAGTTTAAAGAGACAGACATCATCCTGTTAGTCTGAACATCTCAACCGATGCCAAAGGTTTCACAATCTGTCTGTTAGATTTGTCAGCTTCAGTCAGAAAAACAATGTTGGCGCCATCGTAGCTTGATTTCACACTGAGCAGACTCCTTTAAAAAGAGTGTTAGTCTGTTCCTCCAGTACTACTGATTCTGTTATTCATATCTAACAGGAACAAAAACGCTTTAACCGAACATATCATATATGCACGTTTTAATAAGTCCCAAATTTGGAAGCCTTTCAATTGATGCTTATTCACAATGCTGTGAGTCAAAGCAACGAATGTTTGTCTCGCAATGAACATACTCGCTTTTTGAAAAGAAAACAAAATATTACATAAATATATGCATCACAATCCATATGTTCCCTAAAGAAGGTGTTTTACCGTGACTCATATTTAACAGGAAGACCCCCGTGTAGTTATTGTCATGGAATCAAACTAATACATTCAAAGTTTAAATAATAATTTATTATTTCTATTAACTCCAAATCTGTACATTGTTATTTTGCCATGAGACAACAGATGGAAAAAAGCTTGTATCTCTTATATGCTGTAGGTTTCTCGACACGCATTCTCCTATATGTCAAGAATGTTCAGATTCAAGAATGGTTCTGTATGCTATTGATACAAATGAAGATTAAATCATGGGATGTTTCTTCATAATCACAAATAATTACGATTAATCGCATAGTGTTGTGTGTGGATAATATATGTTTTACGATAGATAAGGATTTTATATTTATATTCACATATATGTAATTTTCACATACATGTAAAAATCGGACATAAACATGTTTGTGTTTATAAATGCGCAGTATTCAGATATATATAAATTGAGATGATGGATTTTTTATGGATTTGACTAATCGTGATTAATCATTTGACAGGCTGAATTAAACATGTAAAAAAGATAATTTCTGTATGTTCTTCACACAAAGATTGTCTGTTTCAGAAGGCTTGAAATACCGTACACAACCAATATTAACTGTTTTTTTTATACTATTATTGTAGAGTTTCAGAGTCATAGCTGTTAGACATGTGCTATTGTCGCATATTATATGGAAGGAAAGACAAGAAAGGCTATTTTAGTCTTTAACGCCAGATGGGTTTAGAACAATACATGTTTTTTCTTGTTCGGTCTTCTTTTGTAAACTTGAGTAGATTTGGCTCTTCTGGTTAGGATACCAACTGATATATTAAGCCAACATTGTGACTTGATTTAATCCATGCAAACACATTGAATTCTATTAGGGTCTTTAAGCATTTGCAGTAAATATAAAATCGTAGTCACAATATAGGTGCTGTGACAAAAAAAAAATTTTGTATGACTATAATCTTCATCCATACGTTAACATTTGTTATCTAATTCTGCTATGGCTCAAGTCTTTCTTCTAAATGCCAAACGCACAAAGATGTTAATCGTATATTTCAGGCTTGTTTGTAACATTCAGTACATCTAGTTAAACAAACTCTCGGGATGATTTTAATATGCATTATCACGCCAGCTGCGAGCATGTGGAGTTATGAATACATTCCTTCAGTGATGTTTTCATTATTTGGTGAAAACAGGACCGGTCAGTCGAGGTTAAGACCACCGGCCGGTTGGGTCAGTGTCAGCGGGACACGGATGATATCTTGGACTGCAAAGTTTATGAGACGTGATTTGAACTCGCAGCTCGTGTTCAGGGGTCTGTTGCGTCCTGCGGTTGAAGAAATGGAAGGAATAATAAACGTGTTTGGGAGGAAATGATCTAAGTCTTTCTGTCTTAAAGATTTTGAGGAAGATGAAGCTCCGAGGACACATTAGAAAAACAAGACAGCCCTTAGGGTTTTACATTTGTCATTTTACTTAACGATTAATGAGAATTACATTTACCATGTTTGTGTTTAATGAAATGAATTCCCAATTTTTCTTTTTTGGTTGAGCTCTATATTCCTTTTAGTATGCACATTCCATTCTTTCATAGTCATGCTCATGGTTAATGGTCTTGTTATGCTTTGCCATAAATTTAATTACAGTAAGGCATGATTGAAAGTATGTAAAGGGATTAAATAGATCATGTGCTTTCTGTGACACACAGTTAATCGAGTTTTCAGTTTTGTTGAAATGCAGCATGTGATTTCAAAATCACGAACCAACCATCAGTTCATTTGAGTTTAGAGAGAGATTAAAATTGCTTTATTTCATTAGGAACATAACACGGATGTTGGTGTGACTTTGTTGTGCCAGCAGAGGACTTTTTGGACACCGTGCTGTCCTGTGATTTACTGGAACATCATTGAGGTCATTTAACCCAAAGCATTTACATGAGAACCACTGCGATTCTAGACTAGAGATGAGGAAATCTCTTCATATTTTACAAAGCAGAGACTCTCTGCTTCTCTTCTTCTTTCATTTTAAGAACATTACATTGACATCTCTCTACATCTGTAATGGTTTCTGAGGGCATTTTTTTTACAAATAAAACACACAATACTGACGCTTATAGCTTGAATTTAAGAAGAAATATCTGATAAGTCTGATCCAGTTATGAATGATGTCACGTCTCATTCACCCTTTAAGAGGTTGTTTGTGAAATGAGGAAAGAAAGTACGGCAATACTTAATATCAGAACACATGAATGTTGAGATTTAATGTATTGTGCACGACCTGAGTCACTGTTGGCACCTATGTTTGGATTTGTTATAAATCTAATACTGGAACATTTAATACTGATTGTTTCCTGCTACATGTGCACAGAAACCATTGAGTCTCTTGAGATTAGAATTAGAATGGAATTGTGTTTTCAGCCATGAAATAATGGCTACCGGCAGCTCAATCGTAATTTGGCTCATTGCGTCCAGGTCCAAAGTAAAATTATCTCTCCATGCGTCATTAATTTGGGAAAATATTATAATGGCATGCTGTATTGTCATATATTGTTTGATATGAGAGCTTAAAATCAAAATCCGAATTTTGAAATCCAGATTTAGTGTTAGATTAAAGGAAATACAATTATCTGATGTCTAAAGGGATAAAAATGCATTTTCATCCCCATGTCGGTTACGTCCATACAATGAAAGGCAGTGAGGTCCAGCGATGTTGGTTTGCCAACATTCTTTCAAATATCTTCTCTTGTGATCTTGCAGAAAAAAGAAAATGATGACGTGAACCAAATGGTTTTGTGATTTTGTAGCATCATCCTTAACAATAATGTATCAAAAAAGAATAGTTGTTCAGTTTGATTCTTCATGTAAATACTTTCATCACTTTAAACACGTTTGACTTGATACTGTTGTTTAATGTGTACTGAACAGGATCAAGAAACTCAAAAACATGTGAATGTGGTCATCATGTTCCAGCTTCACTGACTTCTGCATTTCTATACTCACCGATTATAGTTGTGTTGTGAGATATTCACAAGAATCTTAAGACATGCATTCATCAGAGCAGAACTGTGGGCTTGCTGTTATTGACCGGCTCATTTGATACAAAGAAACCCTTGTGCTTTATAGATCAGAATGTCTGAATGTCCTGTCAGTGGTGTGCAGAGCATTAAACTCACCAACAACTTGAAGAGTCTACATGTGGTATGTGATATACAATGAGGTGTACAAACCCGAACTTCCTTTTTTACATTAACATTAATGACTATTAGCGATCGCTTTTGTCTTACATCACATTATACTTTACATTTGATTCTGAAAAGTCCCTAGACTCAAACCCATTGATCTGCTGTGGTTTTCACCACTGAGATACAGGAAACCTGTCCTCTCAAATCTGATCGGTTGGTTGAAATGTTGTCGCAGATTTACGTGATTTTATCTCAATATCTCTCACTTGGCAAAATCAGGAAAGCTGATTTAACACTTTCACCAAAGTAAAAGCTAAAGATGATCATTTAAACACTCGCCTTAAAATATTCACAGCTAAATGGGAGATGATATTGGGCCTTAAATATTGACGCTGACATATGCATCTGTAAATGTATGCATTAGACAGTTACAGTGCAGGTGTTCAGTGATCTTTACTATATTTAATGCATTGCTAAAACATTGAAATGAATATATTCCATATTCTGCTGTGAATATCACTGACTACACAAGTACTGTAGAGTTATGGTTCTATGAATAAATGCTTTATGAAAGAAGTGCCAACTGTCAAGCGCATTCATTCTTGTATTGTTTTTGCATCATTACATGCTAAAGATGTGCATTATTTTTCTCTCTGTGATGTCATTTGATAAATATCCAGAGCACACATGAGACCTGTTTAACTGGTATTATATCATTTACTGGTATGACTGATAATGACCTGAGCACTGACACTTAGTAGTACATTAAAAAGAATCCTTTTAAGCCAATTTAAGCAACTATATAACTCATCTATAGTATGACATGTGTGTACATGTCCGTTTAATGAAAGATACAAAAACAAGCGTGATGGGCAGCCCTCAGAATGTATGACTTTACTGGAGTCACATATATAAATCAGCAAGTTATTCATACAGCATTTCTATCAGTTAAAGTGTCATGAGAGGGCTCTTACCTCATTACTATCATTGTCATTAATGTGCATAATGCTCGGTAAATGTGAGCTGGAGTTATCAAAAGATGAGATAATAGTAAGAATTTGAGATCAATTATTCAGTTATAAAAGTGTTATTCCTCCATTGTCAATAAAATGGATTGAATTTTTGTCTATGTATATATCAATTTATAGAAATGTTAACAAGGCATATTTATATATTTGTCATTGGGATGAAATTATATGGCAAACAAAGGAATAAACAACAAATACATAGTAAGGCAAATATTTATTTCTAATAAATATTTCAAAGGCTGTTGAAATGTGGAAATATAAATTATATAAATATAATATAATATACATTTTTCAGGAAATAGAAAGTTTTGAATCTTTTCAAATACAAGACAATTGTTAAATTGCTTGTTTCCTCAAAACGCAGTGACAACCATACAGGATGACTAATAATGATTAATAACAAAAATGAAAATTACTAAATATGAAGATACATTGTTTTGAAAGGATAGTGATGATTTGTTTGTTCTCTGATGTAGGAATAATTTAGTCATTCTTCTGGGCCTTGACTCATGAACATGTGTTCATTTCTTCTCCAAACTTTAGTCAACGTGATTCCAATGTGTCTTCAAATAAAGCTGAAAAATGTCAATCCTCCACAGTTACATATAACTTCAGGCCAGTAATACAGGTTTGTATTTCTGCTCGTCTAATATATTAGACAATAATACGTTAATATGTTGTCTAATAGACTTCTTGATTGGATAAAGAAGCTGATGTCACTGTTCTAATTGATTTCTCATTGATCATGCGGTAGATATTTATAATATTTAAAATTGAGAGGTGTTTTCACTTCTGACATACACTAAACTGTGTTTATCATCATTAAATACATCACAAACTTTCTTTACATCTGATTCATAGTTGTCAGAAGACATCACCCATGACCTCATGTTGCATGATACCGAAATCTATAATGCAAACATTGTGATGTTGTTAACAATGACATTAGTTTATTAAAGTGTAATTAAAGTGTTCATTTTCTTAATGTTAATCTTTCGGTTTTCAAGTATTTATGATATGAAAACCCCCCTTATATACAACAGATAAAACCGGATTATGAGTACCTCTCTTTTAACTTCTATAGTGTTTGTATACAAGGAAGATGATGTACGTCAGTGTTTAAACAAGTGTTTAAGTCCAAAAACATATTTAAGCTTAAATGTTGTCATATCATACTGACTCAACCCTAGAAGTGTTCATGGGTTTATTTTATAGTTGTTTTGGTACAGGTTGTTCTAAATGCACTCAACGATGTGTCTGTATGGCATGTACTTTCATGTCAAGTTGTTGAAAACAAGTTTACAGGCTTGTCTTCTGTGGAAGTCTTGAGTGAGTACGACCACGTGTTATAATAATAATTGTGTTTATGTGACAAGAGACAGCTCCCGATTTATGTTCTGTGTTGATGTGATCCTCCTCGCCATCATCTGAGTTTCCTATCACACTTTTATTTATATCATACTTCAGAAGCCGTCCCTCAAAAACGAGCAGTTATTTACCAAATATAATGGAAAGTAAATATTGATTTAAGATAAATTGATTTGATCAGGGGAGAAGAAAGAGATCATAAGGAGCCAGAGATGTTTAGTAGAAACGAAGGATTTGACAGTCAAATTATAAAAATATTAGACTACACGACTGACAAATCAAGAGGCATTTATTTGAAGGATTAAAATAGATCCAACGGTGTGTCTGACTGTCTTGAGTCAGGAATTTTTGGAGATTGTTGCTGTTAAATTGAGCAGTGTCATGTAAAGAAGACGTTGTGTGTGACTCATTCCTTTACAGACACACAAATAGAAGTTAACAACTCTGAGCTTAAACACAAATGTCAAAAGAAATGATGAATCTTTACAAAGCACAGAGTTGAATATGCGGTCTATTTACTGTATATAATGAATTGTCTCAATAACAGGTCAATATTATTTATAATAAATCTTAATATGCTGTCACCACATTTGTTATATATTGATCTGAAAAAACACATAGCTTTATGTATTAATTAAGCCACAGAAATGGGTCAGTTGTGTTCGGTTGTGTTCAGTTGTGGTCTGGTGTGTTCAGTTGTGTTCAGTTGTGGTCAGTTGTGTTCAGTTGTGGTCTAGTGTGTTCAGTTGTGGTCTGGTGTGTTCAGTTGTGGTCAGTTGTGTTCAGTTGTGGTCTAGTGTGTTCAGTTGTGGTCTGGTGTGTTCAGTTGTGGTCAGTTGTGTTCAGTTGTGGTCAGTTGTGTTCAGTTGTGGTCTGGTGTATTCAGTTGTGGTCTGTTGTGGTCAGTTGTGTTCAGTTGTGTTCAGTTGTGGTCAGTTGTGTTCAGTTGTGGTCAGTTGTGATCAGTTGTGGTCTGGTGTGTTCAGCTGTGGTTAGTTGTGTTCAGTTGTGTTTAGTTGTGGTCTGGTGTGTTCAGTTGTTGTCAGTTGTGTTCAGTTGTGTTCAGATGTCGTCAGTTGTAATCTGTTGTGTTCAGTTGTGGTCTGGTGTGGTCAGTTGTGTTCAGTTGTGGTCTGGTGTGTTCAGTTGTGGTCAGTTGTGGTCAGTTGTGGTCTGGTGTGTTCAGTTGTGTTCAGTTGTGTTCTGGTGTGTTCAGTTGTGGTCTGGTGTGTTCAGTTGTGGTCAGTTGTGGTCTGGTGTGTTCAGTTGTGTTCAGTTGTGTTCTGGTGTGTTCAGTTGTGGTCAGTTGTGGTCAGTTGTGTTCAGTTGTGTTCAGCTGTGTTCAGTTGTGGTCAGGTGTGTTCAGTTGTGGTCAGTTGTGTACAGTTGTGGTCTGGTGGGTTCAGTTGTGGTCAGTTGTGTTCAGTTGTGTTCAGTTGTGTTCAGTTGTGGTCTGGTGTGTTCAGTTGTGTTCAGTTGTGGTCAGTTGTGTTCAGTTGTGGTCTGGTGTGGTCAGCTGTGTCCAGTTGTGTTCAGTTGTGGTCTGGTGTGTTCAGTTGTGTTCAGTTGTGGTCTGGTGTGTTCAGTCGTGGTCAGTTGTGGTCTGGTGTGTTCAGTTGTGTTCAGTTGTGGTCAGTTGTGTTCAGTTGTGGTCTGGTGTGGTCAGTTGTGTTCAGTTGTTTTCAGTTGTGTTCAGTTGTGGTCAGTTGTGTTCAGTTGTGTTCAGTTGTGATCTGGTATGTTCAGTTGTGTTCAGTTGTGGTCAGTTGTGTTCAGTTGTGGTCTGGTGTGTTCAGTTGTGTTCAGTTGTGTTCAGTTGTGATCTGGTATGTTCAGTTGTGTTCAGTTGTGGTCAGTTGTGTTCATTTGTGGTCTGGTGTGTTCAGTTGTGTTCAGTTGTGGTCAGTTGTGTTCAGTTGTGGTCTGGTGTGTTCAGTTGTGGTCAGTTGTGTTCAGTTGTGGTCTGGTGTGTTCAGTTGTGTTCAGCTGTGTTCTGTTGTGGTCAGTTGTGTTCAGTTGTGATCAGCTGTGGTCAGTTGTGTTCAGTTGTGGTCTGGTGTGTTCAGTTGTGGTCTGGTGTGTTCAGTTGTGGTCAGTTGTGTTCAGTTGTGGTCTGGTGTGTTCAGTTGTGGTCAGTTGCGTTCAGTTGTGGTCTGGTGTGTTCAGTTGTATTCAGTTGTGGTCAGTTGTGTTCAGTTGTGTTCAGTTGTGGTCTGGTGTGTTCAGTTGTGTTCAGTTGTGGTCAGTTGTGTTCAGTTGTGGTCTGGTGTGTTCAGTTGTGTTCAGTTGTGGTCTGGTGTGTTCAGTTGTGTTCAGTTGTGTTCAGTTGTGGTCTGGTGTGTTCAGTTGTGTTCAGTTGTGGTCTGGTGTGTTCAGTTGTGTTCAGTTGTGTTCAGTTGTGGTCTGGCGTGCTCAGTTGTGGTCAGTTGTGTTCAGTTGTGTTCAGTTGTGTGTCAGTTGTGTTCTGGTGGTTAGAGAGTTGGACTTGTGATCAGAAGGTTGTTGGTTTGAATCTCAGTGTTAGCAGATAATAACTGAAGTGTTCTTGAAGACATCTTACACCTGTTTACTCTACAGTGATAGATGTACACTGTATAATACTTTGGATAAAGTGTCTGCCAAATGAATAAATGTAAACGTAGAGCCATAGTGTTTGGATTGATAAAAAAAATTATTATCCCAAACAAATATACACTACCAGGTAAAGATTCCTTTTCCTATTAAACCGTTTCACCTACACACGGCAAAGCTGTCAAAATCTGCATTTAAGTGGGAAAGAAAGTTCCGGCACTTTTTATGTTCTGAATCCGAATGTTATTTCTCTATTTTCGCTACTTTTTATCCAAGTGTGTCCATTCCAATCCTGTTTGGCTTCCAGCACTGCGGCAGACGCCGGGTTCAGCGATACACAGCCCGAGCCGAGATTTCCATTACTCTGATGGAGTATTAAAGCATATAAGACATGATTTTACTCACAGGC
>CM065671.1:15361903-15411903 GCA_033220385.1 Triplophysa yarkandensis | reverse complement strand
GTTATTCTACTCTATACATCAATATTTGCTTAAATGCACACAAAACATTTTTAGTAAATCATTAATGGTATTTGTGATACATGTATGTTGTGTCAGTGTTTTCATTTTTTTACACTTTTTGATTAACACCAATGTAATGCAGTTAAATAACTTACATAAACATGGATTTTTGGGTTCAGTTTATCATTAAACATATAACCGAAAAATCATAATAAATAAATGAATTAAAATAAATAAAATGAATGTTAATATATTATATAAATACACTATACTATACATTTACTATATTAAATAGTACAAATAGTTCAAATAAATATTAAATGATTAAAATTGCTGTAGAACTTTGCATGCGGGTTCCTGTATGATGTTGAAGGGAAGTTATGCCCTGTGAAACATCATAACAGATCATGAATGAATGTAAAGTAGTTTGTCAGGTCACACATGAAGACACACTGAAAGTGTTCCCACATGTGTTATTTCCACAGAAGAGACGGCAGATCGAGTGGAGGTCACTGAGGACATGAGCTCTGATATTACAGTCTGACGCTGCTTTGATAAATGTACATATTTCTTAATAGTTCATCAGCATACAGACATATTCCTACGTGCGATTGAAAGCTTTGCAAACCCTGCAGAACTTTATTCACTGATGAAAACGGTTTTAAAATATGAATGAAGGTTAAATTTAACTTTCCTATAATAAATACAGAGCTAGTGACCTCCTGGAAACAGCCTTTTACAAAACGTTTTGTGTCGCAAAAATGTTCTTTTGTTGGCTACTTGCAGTTGTTTGTTCCTATACCAGAACATAATTAAATATTTTGTACAGTATTCTACTTATTATGATTATATAATTAGATATTATACATTTCTCTATGTTGATATTAAGTTTTGAGTTTTCGAGGGGGGATCTATCTACACATTTGCATACATTTGTTTTACACATATTGTGAATATAAACTGTTTTGTGTTTAATGTCTGAAAAATACAGAGCATCTTTTGTTATTTTCACTTGTTTTTCCCGTTTTCCTTTTCAAATACAAATATAAACAATATCTCATGTTTGAAAATTTGAAGAGATGTTGTTAAAAGTTTGCAGTATAGAATAAAAATGTATTTTACATTTTAGATAATAGTTTACACCTACCTAGTAATAGTGAATTCAGAACAACTAAATATGGTCTTTGAAATGGTCTATATTTTTTATATTTACTTCATCTCGGAAGGCTCAAAAAAGCCCATACTGTACATTTGAATTCAATTTTAATATATGCTTCAAATCTACATTCTTTCTAAAATCTTTATTCGTATGAAATTGTATAATGTGAATCTTCCCAAAACGGATGAATTAGCCAAAGAATAAACACTGAAGCCTCTCTACAAACTGCACCCAAATTTATTTGCACCCCAACGATTTTCAATCAAATAAAAGAGTTAATAATTCCTGTAAGAATGGTGTTGATGTAATATCACTTGTCTTTTGTGAAGGTGAACGGAAGTAATCTCTCGCAGGCCACACATGATCAAGCAGTAGAGACTTTCCAAACAGCCAAAGAGCCCATTGAGATCCAGATACAGCGCAGAACATCATATAATACTCGAGAGACCGTCCAGAGTGTAGACCGAAGTACTCAGACCAACATTACTCTGAAATATCTGAAACATATTGAAGCTATACTCAAACTGTCCTCTCCATCATTACCATTGAGTATGGCTGTACTGGACACTTTCCTTTCACCCACAGAGTAAGTGTTTATCGTTATTTTATTTGTAGTATTTTATTATGCTGCTAATATAACAAAAACAATTAAGATACCTTTTTTATAACAAAACAGATTTAATTTAAAGTTTTCATCTGTATTCTAGCTGTCACGTGGTAAGATGTGATTTACCTTCCCAGTCAGACTTCACTGTTGGCACAGAGGAAGACATAGAAAGTCAAAGATTTGAGGTATTATGCTTTTGTGTAATCTGTTGAGTGCTGTTTTTAATGCCATTTATCAGTCTTGTGGGAATATTGAGATTTATATGACTTATGCAAAGCAAACCAGACAAGTTCAAGATTTAAGTAAAAAAAAAAAGTAAAGTTCTTTTAATGTTTCAAGCTGACTTAAACACTCTCTCTATTCCAGCAAATCTCTGTCATTAAAAACAATCTTTTACGTTTTAATAGGTTACACTGCAGAGGAAAAGCTCTCAGGATAAACTCGGCCTCACGTTATCCTACAAGACAAGAGATGAGAAGACTGTCACTTTTGTTAGTGAGGTAAGGTTACTGACATTAAGCACCTTAATGTGATAGTTAATCCAAAAACCATCATTTATTCACCCTTATGTCATGTGTCATGGGATACACATATTATGAAAATAATATGAAATTTTGATTGTACCTTTTATACTTTTAACCAATTCTGATTGTGTATTTTGCTTTTAAAGTGACTTACAGGGCATTTAAAAGATATACCCTCTTCCTGTATTTATCTTGGAAATTTCATGCACAACTTTACTTCAGTTAAACTACACAAACCTCAAGTCAAACACCTTTTTACATTGCTTAGATTGATCCAGATGGCATTGCATCAAAAGATGGACGAATCCAAAAGGGAGACCAGATTATCCAGGTAGACTAGTTTTGCTTTTTCATTTTATTAGAATGCCTTTGGCCAGATTCATTTTGCTTTAACATCTTTAAGATTAACGGTATGGACATCCAGAGCCACGAAGAAGCAGTAAGACTTTTAAAAGAGGAGGAAGGAAAGAATGTGACCCTCCTAGTGTCTCGACTGCAAAATCAGGTCTGATAACTGTTCTGTGACCTCTTCAGATTGTTGAAGATCATTTTATTTCAGTTAAAGAATGAAGGACTATTTGGGTTTTAGGGGGATTGCTTGCCGAAGAATGGAAACCGTTTTCTAGAAGACTTGCACATGGATATTCCAGAGTATCGGCATCGTCGGGTCAAGGAGTTCGCTGCAAGAATGCCGAAGGAGGCAAGTTAATGATGTTCAGATTCAGATTTGGTCTTTTTTCTTGTGTTTTGTAAACCATTCCATTCTAGTTGATTTGAAGTCATTGGATCGGCAGAGAAGTTTGTAACCTTCATGATCTTTCCAAACCCCAGACCTCATTAAACCTCATTAAAAGCTAATATTCGTTTTTTAACAGAGCAGACATAAAGATGACCGTGGCACTACTGATACTGCAACCATACAGTCTAATCTTCACGAGAAAGACAGCGGTTTGGGACGCACAGATGACAGCACTCGTAATGATGAAAGCTCCGAGCAGGACATCCTGGGAGATGACATGACTTCTGTTTGTGACACTCTTCCAGGAAACCACAAGAAGTTGAACTACAGCCAAGAAACTACGGTAAGCAGAGATGCACACCAAGGAAGCAACTCCTCTGTGGTCGACTTGCCTGTGATGAAGTGTGAACGATACAACGAACTGCTTGAAAAAAATAGCGTGACGAATGAAAGCAAAGACCTGGAGTACAGGGGAGATAAGGAGACTTTGGATAGTGATGAACTGATTGTTCAGATGCTCAATGAGGAACTGCTGAACATTGAGCTTGAGTGTCTACGCATCATAAAATCACACGGGCTTCAAACAGGAGGATGTGAAAAAACGAGCAATGATTTTGGTCCAAAGTATTTGACAGGTGCGGATGAGGTCCAAGGTCATAAGCAAGTGGTATCAGAAAGCTCGAGTGCTTACAACACTGGGGAGAGCGGTTGGAGCATCCCCCCGCCGGATGAACATTTTTCCGACTCAACCAAAGACAATGGTGTAAGTTCTCCAGCTCATGGACACAACTCATCCAAAACATGCCCGAAGCATCCTCTATCTCCAATTCAAGAGAGCATCCATGGGAATCCCGAGGTCATGAATGTTGGGAAAACAAAGACGAGTGGAAAGAACTCTGAGAAAAGTCAATCCCTCTATATCCCAGCCCACGCACAACGTTACCAAAGCTACATGAACCTCATCCAGCAAAAGTCATCTGTCGAGTATGTCCAGGGTCAAGTCAGCTCAGCCAGCTTGTGCAAGAACCCGACCAGGCCTAAGATTGAGTGGAAGATAAAGATCCGCAGCGATGGAACCCGGTACATCGCCAAAAGGTCTACCAGGGATCAGCTGCTGAAACAACGTGCGCTGCGCATCCGAGAAGAACGCCGTAGTGTGACCACCGATGAAGATGCAGCGAGCGAACTCAAACTGGGTCGATACTGGAACAAGGAAGAGCGCAGGCAGCATATAGCACATGCAAAGGAACAGCGGTTAAAGGGCGAACATATCAAGCAGGGTCAAATTGAGCTGGGCGGAACTACAGATGATAAGGCGGCACCGGATATTATTCAGCTCAGTCACAAAAAGATGACAAGGAGAAGGAATAAGAGGATTCTGGATAACTGGATGACCATTCAGGAGCTCCTCACACATGGGACAAAGTCCACCGATGGGAAAAGACAGTATCATTCCTTTCTTTCAGTGACTACAGTGTAAGAGATCCCTTGATTTGTGCCACTTTATAGGTTTACTGTGTAAATTTGAATGTATCGTAGGTTGGGTGTGGGAAATAGAGCCTCATTTCGAAGAGGTAAGTTGTGTAGGGACAGTTTCCCGAATAGGGATAAGTTAGATAAGTAACCTGCAAACGTTATCGTTTTCTTTCAAGATGTTTATCTGTTTTCATTTAACTAAAGTATAGTCTTGGTTTAATCTAATCTAGGCTTGCCATCTGAAAATATCAAATCCATTTTATTTTATGCAATTGTGTTTGATAACCGAGCTGTGCCACATTGGAGGACAAAATCTAAATTGGATGATGCAGACCAGTAAGAGACTACACAACTTAAGATGCACTAAACCACTTTCTACTTAAATACTTTATTGAACAGTAGTGTATGTAAGAGGAGATTGTGTCAAATACTAGCAATATCTCTCAGTTTGCATATCTCTCATGTATTAAATGTGACCATTAGTATTGGGTTCCATTTATTCAAACGGCCTAAAAGTTGATTTTATTTGTACAAAAATGTTGCCTGAAGTTAGCATTCAAACTGTGCTTTCAACGAATGAAATCCCATTCCATAGCGTGTCATTTCATTAAAATGTAGATGCCATAGATTAAGCACATCACTGCTTCTGATGTGAACATTTATTGCTCTTCAGGAATACTGTTGAAAGCTCATGTATTCAGTTCACATTAAAATCATACAGTTTTACTTTTCACAAAAGCAGTGAACACTTATTACCATCTACAAAATCTACTTCAATTTAAAAATTCTATCAAAAAGTGGAAATAGGTATGGGTCAGACAGCCTGTACACACAGTGAAGGCAGCATGAAAAAAAATACAGTTTAAGAGTTGGTGTTAACAAAGTGTTGCTCATTGAAACCTTAAGACAACTGTTTGCCATTGTTCAGTGATAAGGAAAATTAAAAGCTTGTAATAAAATAAGCAAGGCTCAATAGTGGTTAAGCACATTACGTCTTGTTTGAAAAGACAGGCTTACTATATTAAATTACCCTAACGCTGCAACCAACAGCACTTGAGCATCTAATGCATGGAAAATGACATTAGTCGGTTTTAGAATCTATTTACCAGCACCAGTGGATTAAATACATTTCAGTGAAATGCTGGGAAGGAAGTTTAAAATCAAAGTTACTAAAAATAAACGTTAGAACCAACTACTTGCAGAGAAAGAAAGAAAAATCAATGTCTAATTCTGCTACAGCGCACTTGGTGCCACTAGCGGGCGATCCGAGTGAAGGATGTTTCTCCTGGAATGTTTAGTCATTGCTTTGCCAGTCAAGGTCAATCTCAGGACCTCAATTACACCACAATGGACAACCTAAAGCAAATGCACTCTCCACACATTCATAAACCAAAGATTTCCAGCTTAAGAACGTGTTGACCTGGATATGATGATGATGATGATGATGATGATGAATAAGTACCATAAACAGAAGGCTTTCCTGTTATCAAATGGCAAATGCTCCAGCAAACCATCAAAATGATGAGCTTACAGTTTTTTTGAAAGTTTTTTTCAGAGAACCACCTGTATAAAGAGCATGGGTCGGAAGAAGATTCCGTCGCAATTTTTGTCTGCTCACTTTGTAGGATAAGTGTTTTTAAGGGATTTATTCAGTACAGTGTAAAAATCGAGGACATGGATCTGGGCTTCATTCTTGTTCCATGTTGTCGTCTGTAGTCTCGGTTTTGTCTGTGGTTATGTCTGCAGTGTTACTGCCCTCTGCTGTTAGCTCTGTGGAACTGATCGAACAGGTTGATGGCGTCTCTGCGCTAGTCACTCTCTCTTCACCGCTGTTGTTGCAGTTACTGCTGCTTACAGGGTCGTTTGTCGTCTCTGTTTGTTGTGCCTCTGCGCTCTCCTTTCTCCTCGACTCCTCCGGTTCTGGTGGGTCTGATTCATCGCTGGGAGATGGGCTGGGAGAACCCTCTGAAGAGGATCTGTCAACCCCATTTTCAGGAGACTCGGACTGTGTGCTTGAGGGTTCTGTGAAGAGACGAGCAGAGATGTAATATATGTAGTGAAATCTCAAACAGCTGCTGATGTGTGAAGAGGATATTCATGTGTAAGCACAGAAACGAAACATCAAAAAAGTACAATATTTAAAGGATAAAGGAATAGTTAGCCCACAAATTGAAATTAATCAATTTCATTCTAATCCTCCAGAACTCTTGAGTAATATATTTAAAATAATGTTTGTAGCCAAACAAATCGCTGAACCCCACTGACTTCCAATGTATGGACACAAAAAAATTATTATTTCTCAAGTATCTTCTTTTTGTTCCACAGAAGAAAGTGTCGTATACAGATTCCAAACAGTATGAGGATGTTCATCATTTTATTTTGGGATGAACACTCTCATTCATCCCGAATCGATGATAACATTTAGTTCTTATAGTTTTGTTCCCTTATGCAGATAGTTCTGTGGACAAATTAAACACCTGATCATTGTTTTTGGACCGATTGTTGAGGGAAAGCTACTGATACACTCTAAAACAGTTTTAAAAGATCACCCGAAGATGCATCTCAAGTTTGTTGAAAGAATGCCCAGAGAGCTGTTATCAAGGGCATGGTTTTTCCAACTGTAATTATGATATATGATATGATATGCCTTTTATATTACAGTGCTGTCAGTCATCTCTGCAGAAACTGTACCCTGCACACATGTTAAGATTGAAAACATGAACCAAAAACTGAACTAAGCACTTTTTATTTTTAGCATGTAGTCTCTTGAGTCATAAATAGCACTGCAGATAATAGAAAGACAGATGCATTGTGCTGTACAGTGTGAAATCTTTATCAAAGGTATGGCACTGACAGCTTCAGTCACCATTGATTTCCATTATATTTTTACTTTTATGAAGGAGACCATTTCCTCCTTATTTGCTATTCACCTTTTTGTTATTTCAAACTTGTTTGATGTTGAGACATTTTTAAGGACGTCGGTGACAAAACGATGACAACGTTATTGCCTAATTTTGTGTTCAGCTCTTACTTTGTAAGTGAACTATACCTCTACAACTAATTCACATTAGTAATGCTGTTGTAACTAAAGATTGCAAAGCTAAGTACCTTGATCTTCAGCGTTGAATTCATCCCGTTTATTATCCTTAACTTCTGTAGAGATGTCTGAGGAGGACTGCGGCACATCTGGCGAGCTCTCTGTTGGCGACGTACATGGTGAATTATTTCCATCCTGTCTGTTCTCCACTTCATCTTCATAGTTTTCAATGTCAAATTTGAGCCTCTTTGCTCCGTGTGTTTCAGCGTCTGTAGAATCTTCTTCATCCTCACGGTGTTTACTTTTAACTGTACCACCATGTGAAACTTCTGCTTCAGATTCTGAAGACTCACTGGAAGAGAACAATACCATTAGACTTCACGTACAACCCTGGTTCACACATGCTACAGTGTACAATATCAGACTTACTGATCAGTTCTCTCTGATTGATCTGGAGATTGTTCTTTGCTTTCTGTGCTGTCGGGAAGGCCGTTTGTAGTTATGCTGCTGGAAAAGGAGAGTTTTGGTCTGCTCAGTGGTCTGGGAGTTCCTGGACCATTAACATTTCTATAACAAACAAGAGACATCACTTGACTCGAAAGTTGAATGACCATTGGAAGTTGTTCCATCAAGAAGCATCTGCACGCAGTACGCTCCTAACTGATGTTCAGTGGTTTGAAATGACAGTGACCTTGGACATCATTTTCAAAGACCACGATAAAGCCTTGAAATGACAAACTCACCTATCAGGAAAAGCTGAAGTGTTGCCAGGGAACATGACGCCATTCATTCTGTTAACACAACCTTTTTTCCTACAAACACAAACATGAACAGCAGTCTTAATGATAAGAACATTTTTCTATACATGACATGCATCAAAAAGTTTAACAAAAGTTCTATTTGAACTCACTCGGAGGTAGGATACACGCAACTGACCACCATCACATTCTGAAAAGAACAAGGTTTAAGAAACCAAGAAAGACAAAAAAAAGAGAATTTATGAAAAGAATAACACTTTAACAAGACTAAAAACTTATTTTTACTGTCAGACTGAGTTTTTTTTTTAAATAAATCAATACTATCGATGAACATACAGGTTTTTCTGTAGATTTTGCAAATACTTAACCAACAATAATAATAATGGAAAAATCTTGTCAATTTAGATTTCTATGAAACAGTGTTTTCCATCTCCCTTTAAGTGGCAGTTTTAGAAATACAAGCGTTCAGTCTGACAACTATGAGTTGAAATAAAAGAATTTTCATTACCCAGTGTGATTTTATGATAACAGCCACTGTGTGCAAGAGGAATACGCTGGAAAAAG
Source organism: Triplophysa yarkandensis (assembly GCA_033220385.1). Taxonomy (NCBI): domain Eukaryota; kingdom Metazoa; phylum Chordata; class Actinopteri; order Cypriniformes; family Nemacheilidae; genus Triplophysa; species Triplophysa yarkandensis. Next base: position 15,403,039 of record CM065671.1, on the reverse strand, counting down.
TGCTGATCGAAGCAGTATTGACATATATAGTTTATTTTCAGCAAGAGTTTCAGCTTGAATAATGTATTTTCTGCTCATCTGTAATACTGAATTCAAAGCGAGTAAACTGATTTTGAAAGGTGCACTTAAGACACAACATACCTTTTCCACACCCCTGAGGAACTTGTCTGTTCCTGTGTAGTTTCTTTTTGGCTCAGTAAGAAGCTCACAAAGACGCTGAATAGTAAAAGGGATCCTGAGGAAGAAAATCCACGGTCACAGTAAAAATATTTCTCCTTGAATTAGCTCTACCAGTTATAGGGCAAAGGGTTTTTTGTACTTACCCATTGTATCCATTGACAATTTTGAGAATCCTCTGCTTCATCTCCTCGAAGGGAATGTACTCGACGTTTGGGTTGGGAGGTCCCCGTTGCTCTGGACATGAAGCTTTAAAATCATCCATCACTTTCTCAAGTTTGAAAACAAAGTAGCTTTTAAACTGGGACCACTGAATCCTGAGGATGTAGAATGCAATGACTGATGTTATGTGATGAATGTAAATGATGGATTATTGTAAACTCTATATGTAGATATTTACAGCTCCCACCCACAGTCCTGATGAGGAAAAATGAAAAGTAAAACTCAAGACAAAAGTCTTTTATAATATTTATTTTAAGCCTAAAATATATCACAATTTTGATTTGAATACAAATTTTCAGGTTAATTGCTAATTATAAATATATTTTATTAGAAATTAAGATTCTATTTTTGTCAAACTGCACTTTTACGGAATCCAATATCAGTGGATACATTGTTGGGAAAAGATCAAATTGTTCATCATGGTGATTTAAATTACTAAATATTTCTGGAAAGACTTTAAAGGAAATGGCACCTAACATCAGATTTATTAGAACAAAAACGGTTTCTTTCACTCTGTGGTTAGAGCATGACACAGGGGTCATGGGTTCTGACGCAGGGGCCATGGGTTCTGACGCAGGGGTCATGGGTTCTGACGCAGGGGCCATGGGTTCTGACGCAGGGGCCATGGGTTCTCACCCAGAGGCCATGGGTTCTGACGCAGGGGTCATGGGTTCTCACCCAGAGGCCATGGGTTCTGACGCAGGGGTCATGGGTTCTGACGCAGGGGTCATGGGTTTTCACCCAGAGGCCATGGGTTCTCACGCAGGGGTCATGGGTTCTGACGCAGGGGTCATGGGTTCTGACGCAGGGGTCATGGGTTCTGACGCAGAGGCCATGGGTTCTCACCCAGAGGCCATGGGTTCTCACCCAGAGGCCATGGGTTCTCACCCAGAGGCCATGGGTTCTCACCCAGAGGCCATGGGTTCTGACGCAGGGGCCATGGGTTCTGACGCAGGGGTCATGGGTTCTGACGCAGGGGTCATGGGTTCTGACGCAGGGGTCATGGGTTCTGACGCAGGGGCCATGGGTTCTGACGCAGGGGCAATGGGTTCTGACGCAGGGGTCATGGGTTCTGACGCAGAGGCCATGGGTTCTGACGCAGGGGTAATGGGTTCTCCCCCAGGACTGCAGGGATAGGGAACATGTAAAAGTGTAATGTAAATTAAGTTTCTTTAGGTAAATGCATCTCTCAAATGTGTAAATGTGATTTCTCTGCATATATATGCGGAAGTTTAATCGCAGTGTACTGAACTCACATGGTCTCTCCTGTTCTGGCAACATGAGACAGAAACTGATCCAAAACAGGACAAATCTCTTTATCTCCTTTCTTCTCAAAATCTGCAGTAACACAAATCAACAAACACTTGTTTAACACATGACAAAGTTCATTCATCACACTTTCATATGAAAACATGTGCACACAACACAAGACACTTTAATGCTGACACAAACTTCTTTAAATAAAGTTTTACATAAACTACATTATATACTAACACTAGAGATGACGTCACAGCTAACCGGCTTTCTGTCTCTAACTGAGGAAAACTAAAGTTTCCTTATGTCTAATCCTTTAGATTTCAGCGACTAACTCAAGCACAGGTTCTTTATCATATTAATATCATATAGATGTGAAATAAAAGTGATGCTTGAGGTTTTCCACACAGCTTCAGGAGCAGCTAGCATCAGCTGCTAGTTACATCACCTAGCATAGCTTCTACACGAACACATTAATAAAAGCGGATTTATTGTCATTAAACAGTTATGAAATGTGACTTGATGTACCTCTGAAAGCTGCCAGGAGTGTGTCGAGCTCCATGATGAAGAAACGCTGGCTGATCTGAGGTCTGTGTGAGTCCAGCTGACAACAGAAAGATGGCAACAGAACACAGCAGCAGATCTTTAATATGGCGCCCGTGACGTCATCACTTCTGCCCCACTCTCCACACTGGAGCCTAAAGGCCTCACACACACACACACACACACACACACACACACACACACACACACACACACACACACACACACACACACACACACACACACACACACACACACACACACACACACACTGATCACACACACACACACACACACTGATCACACACACTGATCTCACACACACACACACACACACACACACACACACACACACACACACACACACACACACTGATCACACACACACACACACACACACACACTGATCACACACACTGATCTCACACACACACACACACACACACTGATCACACACACACACACACACTGATCACACACACTGATCTCACACACACACACACACACACACACACACACACACACACACACACACTGATCACACACACACACACACACACACACTGATCACACACACTGATCTCACACACACACACACACACACACACACACACACACACACACACACACACACACACACACTGATCACACACACTGATCTCACACACACACACACACACACACACACACACACACACACACACACACACACACACACACACGTCTAAATTACACAAATACATCTGACAGAACTTTCATTTATATCTCCATTTTCATCTTCAACTGATATCACTGAGACATCAGTGAGACATCTCTGAGACATCTCCGAGACATCACTGAGACATAATTGAGACATCAATGAGACAACACCGAGACATCTCTGAGACATCTCTAAGACATCACTGAGACATCACTGAGACATCACTGAGACATCTCTGAGACATCTCTAAGACATCACTGAGACATCACTGAGACATCACTGAGACATCCCTGGGACATCAGTGAGACTTCTCTAAGACATCACTGAGACATCTCTGAGACATCCCTGAGACATCTCTGAGACATCACTGAGACATCACTGAGACATCTCTGAGACATCACTGAGACATCTCTGAGACATCACTGAGACATCACTGAGACATCCCTGGGACATCAGTGAGACTTCTCTAAGACATCACTGAGACATCTCTGAGACATCCCTGAGACATCTCTGAGACATCACTGAGACATCACTGAGACATCTCTGAGACATCACTGAGACATCTCTGAGATATCAATGAGACATCCCTGAGACATCTCTGAGACATCACTGAGACATCACTGAGACATCTCTGAGACATCACTGAGACATCACTGAGACATCTCTGAGACATAATTGAGACATCTCTGAGACATCACTGAGACATCACTGAGACATCACCGAGACATCTCTGAGACATCTCTAAGACATCACTGAGACATCACTGAGACATCACTGAGACATCCCTGAGACATCTCTGAGACATCACTGAGACATCACTGAGACATCTCTGAGACATCACTGAGACATCTCTGAGATATCAATGAGACATCACTGAGACATCTCTGAGACATAATTGAGACATCAATGAGACATCACTGAGACATCACTGAGACATCACCGAGACATCTCTGAGACATCTCTAAGACATCACTGAGACATCACTGAGACATCACTGAGACATCCCTGGGACATCAGTGAGACTTCTCTAAGACATCTTTGAGACATCTCTGAGACATCCCTGAGACATCTCTAAGACATCTCTGAGACATTAATGAGACATCACTGAGACATCAGTGAGACTTCTCTAAGACATCACTGAGACTTCTCTAAGACATCACTGAGACTTCTCTAAGACATCACTGAGACATCTCTGAGACATCCCTGAGACATCTCTGAGACATCACTGAGACATCACTGAGACATCTCTGAGACATCACTGAGACATCTCTGAGATATCACTGAGACATCACTGAGACATCTCTGAGACATCACTGAGACATCTCTGAGACATAATTGAGACATCACTGAGACATCACTGAGACATCACCGAGACATCACTGAGACTTCTCTAAGACATCTCTGAGACATTAATGAGACATCACTGAGACATCTCTGAGATATCAATGAGACATCCCTGAGACATCTCTGAGACATCACTGAGACATCACTGAGACATCTCTGAGACATCACTGAGACATCACTGAGACATCTCTGAGACATCACTGAGACATCTCTGAGATATCAATGAGACATCACTGAGACATCTCTGAGACATCACTGAGACATCACTGAGACATCTCTGAGACATCACTGAGACATCACTGAGACATCTCTGAGACATAATTGAGACATCAATGAGACATCACTGAGACATCACTGAGACATCACCGAGACATCTCTGAGACATCTCTAAGACATCACTGAGACATCACTGAGACATCACTGAGACATCCCTGGGACATCAGTGAGACTTCTCTAAGACATCACTGAGACAACTCTGAGACATCCCTGAGACATCTCTGAGACATCACTGAGACATCACTGAGACATCTCTGAGACATCACTGAGACATCTCTGAGATATCAATGAGACATCACTGAGACATCAGTGAGACTTCTCTAAGACATCACTGAGACTTCTCTAAGACATCACTGAGACTTCTCTAAGACATCTCTGAGACATTAATGAGACATCACTGAGACATCAGTGAGACTTCTCTAAGACATCACTGAGACTTCTCTAAGACATCACTGAGACTTCTCTGAGACATCTCTGAGACATCACTGAGACATCTCTGAGACATCATTGAGACATCTCTAAGACATAACTGAGACATCACTGAGACATCTCTGAGACATCACTGAGACATCACTGAGACATCTCTGAGACATCACTGAGACATCTCTGAGATATCAATGAGACATCACTGAGACATCAGTGAGACTTCTCTAAGACATCACTGAGACTTCTCTAAGACATCACTGAGACTTCTCTAAGACATCTCTGAGACATTAATGAGACATCACTGAGACATCAGTGAGACTTCTCTAAGACATCACTGAGACTTCTCTAAGACATCTCTGAGACATCTCTGAGACATCTCTGAGACATCACTGAGACATCTCTGAGACATCATTGAGACATCTCTAAGACATAACTGAGACATCACTGAGACATCTCTGAGACACCTCTAAGACATCTCTGAGACATCTCTAAGACATCACTGAGACATCACTGAGACATCACTGAGACATCCCTGGGACATCAGTGAGACTTCTCTAAGACATCACTGAGACATCTCTGAGACATCCCTGAGACATCACTGAGACATCACTGAGACATCCCTGAGACATCACTGAGACATCTCTGAGATATCAATGAGACATCACTGAGATATCAATGAGACATCACTGAGACATCAGTGAGACTTCTCTAAGACATCACTTAGACTTCTCTAAGACATCACTGAGACTTCTCTAAGACATCTCTGTGACATCAATGAGACATCAGTGAGACTTCTCTAAGACATCACTGAGACTTCTCTAAGACATCACTGAGACTTCTCTAAGACATCTCTGAGACATCTTTGAGACATCTCTGAGACATCACTGAGACATCTCAGAGACATCTCTGAGACATCTTTGAGACATCACTGAGACATCTTTGAGACATCCCTGGGACATCTTTGAGACATCACTGAGACATCTTTGAGACATCCCTGGGACATCTTTGAGACATCACTGAGACATCTTTGAGACATCCCTGGGACATAAGTGAGACATCCCTGGGACATCTTTGAGACATCACTGAGACATCTTTGAGACATCCCTGGGACATAAGTGAGACATCACTGAGACATCTTTGAGACATCTCTGAGACATAACTGAGACATCACTGAGACATCTCTGAGACATCATTGAGACATCACTGAGACATCTCTGAGACATCCCTGGGACATCTCTGAGACATCTTTGAGACATCACTGAGACATCTTTGAGACATCCCTGGGACATAAGTGAGACATCTCTGGGACATCACTGAGACATCTTTGAGACATCTCTGAGACATCATTGAGACATCACAGAGACATCTCACATCATAAAGATCTCTAGAAGATGTCTATAAGATACATGTGAAGACATGCATGTGACATCTGGATTCAGACATTTGTATTATTGTGTAAATAATTACATGTTATAGATTTACATTAATAATGTAGTACGTTAAGACTTTTAATAACTGTTGTAATATCACGATTGTATAAACTTTAATCAGAGAGAAACCCTGTAAGCACACTAACATCATTATTCAATTTATAATCAATAAAATTATCCGTGACAAGTTTTCTCTTTAAAATAAATATAATCCCGTAGAAAACTTGATGTTTAAAAATGATTTTATTTAATTTTAAACCCCGCACATCCAGGATTATTGTATTAAAGTGTCAAACTTTAATATTAATGTGAAACTTCTGTTTATTGTCCAGAATGAAGCGCGGATGACGTACGAAGTGCATGAGTGCTGTGATTGGTTAAACATGACCTCACGTGATGTCGTGACGTGTTAGTATGCAGTGGTCATCGCGAGCGGCAGCGGCGGCGGCTGTGAGGAGCTCACACTGTACACTACAGAAGCGTCTCCTCCAAACTTCGCTGTTTCTCCCATTATGGGCGACAAGAAAAGCCCATCCAGGTACAGAAACATGTCTGTCTGTCCGTCTGTCTGCCTGTCTAGTGTGTGTGTGTGTGTGTGTGTGTGTGTGTGTGTGTGTGTGTGTGTGTGTGTGTGTGTGTGTGTGTGTGTGTGTGTGTGTGTGTGTGTGTGTGTGTGTGTGTGTGTGTGTGTGTGTGTGTGTGTGTGTGTGTGTGTGTGTGTGAGACAAAGAGACTGAAGGACACGTCTGCTGTCTCTGTTCTTCTCGCTTTTCTCCTCGACATCTCGAGCTCGAGCATCCTTTAATGTTAACACACGAGGAGCTATATATATATAGAGAGAGAGAGAGAGAGAGAGAGAGAGAGAGAGAGAGATGTATAAGGAGAGGACGAGCGTGTTTAATGTCACCTTTCTTCCCAGTGCACTATAAGGGACACATGATGACTTGTGTTGTTCTATTCTTTTATTGTCACAGGCCAAAGAGACAAGCCAAGCCCTCTGCAGACAACGGACTGTGGGACTGTAGTGTCTGCACCTTTAAGAACAGTGCTGAGGCTTTTAAATGCAGTATATGTGATGTGCGCAAGGGTACATCTACAAGGTAAACCCTATAGCTGTTATAATGTTAAACCCTATAGCTGTTATGATGTTAAACCCTATATGTGTTATAATGTTAAACCCTATAGCTGTTATAATGTTAAACCCTATAGCTGTTATGATGTTAAACCCTATAGCTGTTATAGTGTTAAACCCTATAGCTGTTATAATGTTAAACCCTATAGCTGTTATGATGTTAAACCCTATAGCTGTTATAAAACCCTATAGCTGTTATAATGTTAAACCCTATAGCTGTTATGATGTTAAACCCTATAGCTGTTATAAAACCCTATAGCTGTTATAATGTTAAACCCTATAGCTGTTATGATGTTAAACCCTATATGTGTTATAATGTTAAACCCTATAGCTGTTATAATGTTAAACCCTATAGCTGTTATGATGTTAAACCCTATAGCTGTTATAATGTTAAACCCTATAGCTGTTATGATGATAAACCCTATATGTGTTATAATGTTAAACCCTATAGCTGTTATAATGTTAAACCCTATAGCTGTTATGATGTTAAACCCTATAGCTGTTATAATGTTAAACCCTATAGCTGTTATAATGTTAAACCCTATATGTGTTATAATGTTAAACCCTATAGCTGTTATAATGTTAAACCCTATAGCTGTTATGATGTTAAACCCTATAGCTGTTATAATGTTAAACCCTATAGCTGTTATGATGATAAACCCTATATGTGTTATAATGTTAAACCCTATAGCTGTTATAATGTTAAACCCTATAGCTGTTATGATGTTAAACCCTATAGCTGTTATAATGTTAAACCCTATAGCTGTTATAATGTTAAACCCTATAGCTGTTATGATGTTAAACCCTATAGCTGTTATAATGTTAAACCCTATAGCTGTTATGATGATAAACCCTATAGCTGTTATGATGTTAAACCCTATATCTGTTATAATGTTACACCCTATAGCAGTTATAATGTTAAACCCTATAGCTGTTATGATGTTAAACCCTATAGCTGTTATAATGTTAAACCCTATAGCTGTTATAAAACCCTATAGCTGTTATGATGTTAAACCCTATATGTGTTATAATGTTAAACCCTATAGCTGTTATAAAACCCTATAGCTGTTATGATGTTAAACCCTATAGCTATTATAGTGTTAAACCCTATAGCTGTTATGATGTTAAACCCTATATGTGTTATAGTGTTAAACCCTATAGCTGTTATAATGTTAAACCCTATATGTGTTATAATGTTAAACCCTATAGCTGTTATAATGTTAAACCCTATAGCTGTTATAATGTTAAACCCTATAGCTGTTATGATGTTAAACCCTATAGCTGTTATAATGTTAAACCCTATATCTCTTATAATGTTAAACCCTATATCTCTTATAATGTTAAACCCTATAGCTGTTATGATGTTAAACCCTATATCTGTTATAATGTTAAACCCTATATCTGTTATAGTGTTAAACCCTATAGCTGTTATAGTGTTAAACCCTATAGCTGTTATAATGTTAAACCCTTTAGCTGTTATAATGTTAAACCCTATATGTGTTATAATGTTAAACCCTATAGCTGTTATAATGTTTAATCCTATAGCTGTTATAATGTTAAACCCTATAGCTGTTATAATGTTAAACCCTGTAGCTGTTATAATGTTTAACCCTTTATCTTTTATAATGTTAAACCCTATAGCTGTTATAACGTTAAACCCTATAGCTGTTATAACGTTAAACCCTATAGCTGTTATAGTGTTAAACCCTATAGCTGTTATGATGTTAAACCCTATAGCTGTTATGATGTTAAACCCTATAGCTGTAATAATGTTAAACCCTATAGCTGTTATGATGTTAAACCCTATAGCTGGGGGGGGTTAGGACACGAGGGCAAGCCGCGAGCACAGTCGAGTAGGGTTTGAGGGTAGGACGCAAAAGGGTGTGTAGGATGGGAGGACAGGACTCGAGGAAGGGTGTGTAGGATGGGAGGACAGGACTCGAGGAAGGGTGTGTAGGATGCGAGGACAGGACTTGAGGATGGGTGTGTAGGATGGAGGGGTAAGGAGGGCAGGTAGGACACAAGGATAGGAATTGAGCAGGGGCGGGGGGGAAGGATGCAAGGGTAGGACACGTACGTAGGATGAGAGGGGCACTGGTAGTATGGGCAGGTAAAACAGGATGCTAGACGGGCAAGTAGGACGCGAGGACGAAAGGACAGGACGCGAGGACGGGCGGGTAGGACACGAGGACAGGAAGTGAGCAAGCCGGGGAAGGGTGGGCAGGTAGGACCTGAGGGAGTCCAGGTAGGTTAGGACACTAGACGGGCGGGTAGGACGTGAGGACAGGCGGGTAGGACACGAGGACAGGAAGTGAGCAAGCAGGGGTAGGATGCGAAGGTAGGGTGGGCAGGTAGGATCTGAGGGAGTCCAGGTAGGTCGGCAGGTAGGTTAGGACACTAGACGGGCGGGTAGGACGCGAGGACAGGCGGGTAGGACACGAGGACAGAAAGTGAGCAAGCAGGGGTAGGATGCGAAGGTAGGATGTGCAGGTAGGACCGGAGGGATCCGGGTAGGACAGGCAGGTAGGACAAGATGAGAGCAAGGGGGGGTAGGATGCAAGGTTAGGATGGGAAGGTAGGATGCATGGATGGGCGGGTTGGACTTGAGGACAGGAAGTGAGCACGGCGGGGGGATCGGATGTGAGGACTTGGACAGGCGGGTAGGACGCAAGCGGGTAAAAGGATGGGAAAACGGGGGAAAGGATCCGTGGGTAGGACGGGCGGGCCGGTAGGACGGGCGGGCCGGTAGGACGCGATTACAGGACGATAGCACAGTCAAGTAGGGAGTGAGGGTAGGATGCAAAGGGCGTGTAGGACGCAAACGGTGTGTAGGACGCGAGGAAAGGACTCGAGTACGGGTGTGTAGGATACGAGGTTCGGACAGGTAGAAAGGACGTGATGGGACACGGGTAGGACAGGCAGGTAGGACAGGACGCAGGGACGGAGAGGTAGGACGCGAGGACGGCCGGGTAGGACACAAGGACAGGAAGTAAGCAAGGGGGGGTAAGATGCAAGTACTTGGATGGGGCGTGTAAGATACAAATGGACAAAAGGACGCGAGCATGGTGGGGTATGATGCGAGGGTAGGACGGGCAGATAGGATGTAGGTAGGATGTGAGGACAGGGGGAAGGACATGAGGACAGTCTTGAAGGGTGTTAGGGAAGGACGAAAAAGGGTGTGTAGGACGCCAACGGCGTGTAGGACGTGAGGACAGATGTCCAGTACTGGTGTGTAGGATACGAGGTTCGGGCAGGCAGGAAAGACGTAATGGGGCACGGGTAGGACAGGCAGGTAGGATAGGACGCAAGGATGGAGAGGTAGGAGCACAGTCTTGAAGGGTGTTAGGGAAGGATGCAAAAGGGTGTGTAGGATGCAAGAGGCATGTAGGACATGAGGACGGCGGGTTGGAGGCATGAATGTGCGATGATGCGAGGGCGGGTATGCAGGTAGCGAGGATGGGCAGGTAGGACGCCAGGAGAGGCGGGAAGGCACATCCTTCTCTGTGCACTCCAAGGCTCCTGTTTATGAAATTTCAGCAAATGGTGCATAGAAAACTGCTGCACAAATCTTTAAACATGTGAGATTTTTAAATACAGCACTGATGTTGTGTTACACTGATGAAGGACACAAATAAGATTTTTTTTGCAACTAACTGGATTGTTTTCGATGCACTGAAAGGTCATCTTGATAAACAAATTTGGTTATTTATGTTTCTGCAGTATCTATTTCTGTTCACTTATGTTGATAAGTCTGATAACAATATTTATTAGGAAGTCTCTTTTGCATTTTTGACTATAACTAGTGTCACCTGTCAAGATACTATAAAAAGTGTAAGAAAGCCAGTTTGGCTCTTTTGTTCATATTTGAGATCATATGTGTAGGTACATGATGAAAGAAAACACAGTTTGGATGTTAGTATCAGAAAAGAAATGCTACAGAGGGAAGTGTACGAGTTCAGCTGTTTTACGCCTCATAATAATGAATTATGTTAGAAATAAAGTGTTTTAGAGGTATCTCCTAAAATGATCATGACAAATATCTTATTTTTTATTGCCTGTCTCAACTGGGGTGAATGAGGAAAGTGTAGTACTGGTTTAATCTTTCAAGAGTATATACCTTATTTCAGCGTTTATTGGTACACAGTCAGCTTCTCTCTCTATAATGTACATGAATGTATGGATCAGAGGTTGTATGATAAGATATTAAGTCATTTTGTTATGTCACTGTGTGATGTCTCGGTGCTGTTGCACACTGGCTGACACAAGGACAGACACACACAAAACATTTCTTATTCACTGTATTATTCACCCTTCATGTTGTTCCAAATCTGTTTAAATGTTTTGAATGTTTTGTTGTTTCCATTTTTGGGTAGGCTATCCCTTTAAAGACGGGCCAACAGTACATTACCCTACACATAATGTTTTGTGCATTTGTAACTTGCATCGATATGAACATTTTATTCTGTCCACACACAACACAAAATAAACCAAACGCACTTTCAGTTGATTTTGCTAACCTTCTGTTTCCAGGAAACCTAGGATAAACTCTCAACTCGTGGCACAGCAGGTCGCTCAGCAGTACGCCGCTCCACCCCCAGCCAAAAAAGAACGAAGAGAGAGGACTGATCTGCCTGACGACGACCACTTCGACATGGACAACTCAGATTCGGACAGACTCAGTGGGCTCCACCCGGACTCTGACCATCCAGAGAGATTAGGCCTTGACGGAGGTCAGACGGACAGAGGACACTCTCAGAAGGAACGCCAACAGGAGCGCCCATTGGACAAACACCAGCAGATCGATGTAGACAGGAGGCCCGAGAGAATCGAGCTGACCCCAGACCTGCTTCAGCTCAACAGAATGGACAGAGAACACATGGACAGAGGAGCGCTGGAGAAACTTCAGCCTCACAGAGAGCACGTTGATAAAGAGCATCCGCAGACAGCAAGCTCTGGGATGCAGCCAACGGAGAGGATGGGTGCGGAGAGAGAGGAACACAAGAAAGGAAAGATAGAAAGAGCCATGATGGAGAAACACAAGGAGAGACACAAAAACCTCACGCCTAGTAAAAAACCTAATGCTAAGAAGATCAAGTGAGTTTGCTTCTTATTACAGATTCATAAGGTCATTGTGTTGTGTTTTGTTATATAACTTTAACAGCATGTTTTGATAACGTTCACAGGCCCAAACTCCTTCATAAAAGTCCAACTGGTGAAAGTAATGGCATGAAACCTGGCAGGTCGGTGACAAAGAATAACAAATCTATAATATCCCGGTAAGTTGACAACTGAACTGCTTCAGTAGATTCTTGCAGATGCTTGCGATGTGTTGAACTACTAATTTTAAATTCATCTCTTCTTCTGTGCATCAGACCTAAACTAAAGAACATAGACAGAAGCTCTGCCCAGCAGCTTGCTATAACTGTGGGAAATGTGACTGTCATCATAACGGACTTTAAGGAGAAGACTCGCTCATCCTCCACCTCCTCATCCACAGTCACCTCCAGCGCTGGCTCCGAGCAGCAGCACTTGAGCTCCAGCTCAGAGAGCACAGACAAGGGCTCCTCACGTGCCTCCACCCCTAGAAGAGACCACTCATCTGGGCATAATGAGACCCTGTGAAGCAGGAGGAGATGCGGACACCACAGTCTCTCTTTTCACAAGGCCCGGAGCTCCTACATCCACACTTATAACTGTGATAGTGGCCTTGCATGGAAGAGGGATCCTTTCAACCCATCTAGACATTGCCCATCATGACACGCAGGCAGACATTACCTGTTTGAAACCCTTGTGGAGCACCTTGTAGATTGATGTATTGATGTTGATGTGAGTCACGCAGAGACCCGCCGTATACCCAGTGCCCCCGTTCGTGCATCACAGAAACATGTTTGCATCATTATTGTTCGTTGTCATCCAATTGTGCAGATGACCGTTTTGAACTTGTGTTTAGAATTTAGAGTTGTTTATGCTTAATGTATCTGAGCTTCTTTCTCCATCCTCAAACTTGGAGGAGGCCATCCGGAGACGGCCATCCGACATGCTAAGCCACCTCACGATCGGAGAATTGTTCCCTTGTTATTTCATACGACAAACTCTTGTGTGTTTACATGGTGGAAACACAAACTGTGATTATGTGAGTTTACAGTATTATAAATACAAGGCCAACTTTGAAATGTGTACCATGTTGACATGTTTTGTGGTTCACAAGATGATAACAGAAGATATCTAGCATATTGTTCTTTATCAGTTTTAAGACTTCCTTTCTTGTAAAATTCTATAAGGATTCACAGTATCTATTATTCAATGTTACGAGGACTGAAAGACTCGGAAAAGTGTGCAAAGAGAACTCTGGCAGCTGTTTTAAATTATAAAACATTGTAAAGAATCTACCATGAGGGATAATGCTCACGCTGAACTGTAAACCACTCATCACTCACAATACAAAAACTACATTGCTATTCTACTCGAGCGCATAAAATGAAAGATAAGTTGCTGACAGTTGCATATTTAACATGATACAAAAGGCTTATTGTCCAAAGGAACTTTTAGCACAGGTTAACACACTTATTCTGACCTTTGTTAAAAATCTAGAAGCTTATGAAGCTAATAAAAATCTCCTTAAACATACAATCGTCTCAACACATCTTGGGGATTTTGCTATGAACGCAAATCAGGATTTTAACTGTTCCCTGAAGCAGTTTTATGTTATTTATTTGAATTCTTGACATTTCTGCAGCTTTTATTTTTAGACATTAGAAAGACATGCAAGAATTGCAGCACTTGAGATTATTAGGAGTTCAGAAATGTGCTGGAGGTTTTGAACAACTCGTTGTTGAGGAAAGCATCAAAAATGCCATTACTCATTCTAGCTGTGTGTATTTCCAAAATATTAATATTTTTACTCTTAAGTACAATTTTAAATATCTGTAATTTATTTTTAACTGCAGTACTTTATAAAGCATATATCATACTATTTACTTTAATACATGTCATGAATAAATGTTGTTTATTGCATTCTAATACATTTCAAGTACATTCGAGTCTAACGCTTTTTTCCTGCAAAATTGGGAAGTATAACTTTAAGTGATAAAGTTCACCCGAACATGGACATTCTGTCATGATTTTTTTGTCATTTTAATCCTTTTTTTTGCAGGACACAAAAGACGACATAACAGCAGTGACATCCATATTAATTTATTGTGTAAAATAAAACCAAACATGTGTGAATTGGTTAAAGTTGCTGACATTCTTCAAAATATCTTTTGTGTTTCTGGGGGAAACTAAACATGTTAATATGTCAATGTCAACATTTAAAGTTAAGACAGTTTTTTTGTCACCCTATAGTGTATTTAAAATTTAATTAAAACTATTATAAATCGCTTATAAAGTGAATATATTGTTGTCACTTATCATTTTATACCAAATCATTTTACGAATTCGTTTTTTACAAACTCAAAACGCTCTTATTTTGAAATACAGCTTGTGACTTTTATTTTGAAGTGCGTTCTCGAGCAGCGGATGTGACGTGTGTCTTCACACAGCACTGTTGTTGTTGTTGTTGTTGTTGTTGTGTCGGTGACGCCGCACGTGAGTCAGCATCGATAATCTCGAGTCTGAATGAAGAACTTCATCAACATTTAACATCAAAGCTCACAGATATCGATCAGAGAAGAGAAAGGGAAACATGGCGCTTCCGGCAGCTCCAAACCTTGTGTTGAACACAACAAGAGCAGAAGACAACATTAGCATTAGCATCGATGAGAAAGAGCTGGAAAACATCACCAATCATGTTCAGGATGGAACAACTCTTGCACTGCATTCTCCATGGACATTCTGGCTGGATAAGTATGAAGAATAAGCTAAACTTTATATATTTATCACTTTATTATTATTATTATTATTAAATATCTAATCTATAAAGCTCTTTAAATCATTTTACATTACCAGAATTACAGTTAAAACTCTTTCATTTAGTGTATAAACATTATTTGTGAAAGCTGTTATGTAAATAATAAAAGCTTGTGATTAATATAAGAATAATAATGAATATTTAAGTCTCATGTGCAGGATGTGATGTCATTTCACATGTAAAGTGTTAAATATAATGTGTGTGATGTGACACATTTAACATGTAAAGTGTTAAATATAATGTGTGTGATGTGACACATTTCACATGTAAAGTGTTAAATATAATATGTGTACTGTGACACATTTAACATGTAAAGTGTTAAATATAATATGTGTAATGTGACACATTTAACATGTAAAGTGTTAAATATAATATGTGTAATGTGACACATTTAACATGTAAAGTGTTAAATATAATATGTGTAATGTGACACATTTAACATGTAAAGTGTTAAATATAATATGTGTAATGTGACACATTTCACATGTAAAGTGTTAAATATAATATGTGTAATGTGTCACATTTCTCATGTAAAGTGTTAAATATAATATGTGTAATGTGTGTATATAATATGTATATATAATATAATATGTGTAATGTGACACATTTCACATGTAAAGTGTTAAATATAATATGTGTTATGTGACACATTTCACATGTAAAGTGTTAAATATAATATGTGTAATGTGTCACATTTCTCATGTAAAGTGTTAAATATAATATGTGTAATGTGTCACATTTCTCATGTAAAGTGTTAAATATAATGTGTGTAATGTGACACATTTAACATGTAAAGTGTTAAATATAATATGTGTAATGTGACACATTTAACATGTAAAGTGTTAAATATAATATGTGTAATGTGACACATTAACATGTAAAGTGTTAAATATAATGTGTGTGATGTGACACATTTAACATGTAAAGTGTTAAATATAATGTGTGTGATGTGACACATTTAACATGTAAAGTGTTAAATATAATGTGTGTGATGTGACACATTTCACATGTAAAGTGTTAAATATAATATGTGTAATGTGACACATTTAACATGTAAAGTGTTAAATATAATGTGTGTGATGTGACACATTTAACATGTAAAGTGTCAAATATAATATGTGTACTGTGACACATTTCACATGTAAAGTGTTAAATATAATATGTGTAATGTGACACATTTAACATGTAAAGTGTTAAATATAATATGTGTAATGTGACACATTTAACATGTAAAGTGTTAAATATAATATGTGTAATGTGACACATTTAACATGTAAAGTGTTAAATATAATATGTGTAATGTGACACATTTCACATGTAAAGTGTTAAATATAATATGTGTAATGTGTCACATTTCTCATGTAAAGTGTTAAATATAATATGTGTAATGTGTGTATATAATATGTATATATAATATAATATGTGTAATGTGACACATTTCACATGTAAAGTGTTAAATATAATATGTGTTATGTGACACATTTCACATGTAAAGTGTTAAATATAATATGTGTAATGTGTCACATTTCTCATGTAAAGTGTTAAATATAATATGTGTAATGTGTCACATTTCTCATGTAAAGTGTTAAATATAATGTGTGTAATGTGACACATTTAACATGTAAAGTGTTAAATATAGTATGTGTAATGTGACACATTTAACATGTAAAGTGTTAAATATAATATGTGTAATGTGTGTATATAATATGTGTATATAATATAATATGTGTAATGTGACACATTAACATGTAAAGTGTTAAATATAATATGTGTTATGTGACACATTTCACATGTAAAGTGTTAAATATAATATGTGTAATGTGACACATTTCACATGTAAAGTGTTAAATATAATATGTGTAATGTGTCACATTTCTCATGTAAAGTGTTAAATATAATATGTGTAATGTGTCACATTTCTCATGTAAAGTGTTAAATATAGTATGTGTAATGTGACACATTTAACATGTAAAGTGTTAAATATAATATGTGTAATGTGTGTATATAATATGTGTATATAATATAATATGTGTAATGTGACACATTTCACATGTAAAGTGTTAAATATAATATGTGTACTGTGACACATTTAACATGTAAAGTGTTAAATATAATGTGTGTAATGTGTCACATTTCTCATGTAAAGTGTTAAATATAGTATGTGTAATGTGACACATTTAACATGTAAAGTGTTAAATATAATATGTGTAATGTGACACATTTAACATGTAAAGTGTTAAATATAATATGTGTTATGTGACACATTTCACATGTAAAGTGTTAAATATAATATGTGTAATGTGACACATTTCACATGTAAAGTGTTAAATATAATATGTGTAATGTGTCACATTTCACATGTAAAGTGTTAAATATAATATGTGTAATGTGTCACATTTCACATGTAAAGTGTTAAATATAGTATGTGTAATGTGTCACATTTCACATGTAAAGTGTTAAATATAATATGTGTAATGTAATATGTGTTATGTGACACATTAACATGTAAAGTGTTAAATATAGTATGTGTTATGTGACACATTTAACATGTAAAGTGTCATGCTGTGGATAAAAGTTCCTGTGGTCATGACTCTCAAAGGGTTGAAGTCCTGTTTACTGTCCGCTTGACTTTAAACGTCATGACAGAAACACAAACTTGTGATCTGTATCTGACATGGATGTGTTGTCATCACTCAGATTCTTCGGTTAGGATTTATTGTCATATGTGTTCCAGGTCACTACCGGGGACAACCGCAGCAGAATGTGAATCCAATCTGAAAAAGATTTACACCGTGCACACGGTTCAGGTATCTTTATTCTTTATAATACACATCTGGACCAACACAACTATCAACACAACACTGGCTTCACAATACAAGTTTATCTGAAAATAAAAGCACTTTTTAGTTTGTTAAATAATCTGCAATATTCATATCTTAATATTGTGATATTGTAAAACTCTTACGGATGGTCGTTTGCACATACAAATGTTTCATTCTGCAGAATACAATACTGATGGGAATATTCCTCTTGTTTTTATTAGATATATGTTTATAATATTTTGTCTTCTTGATGAAATACTGCTCCAGAATGGAATAAAATCATTTCTTTTGCTTATGAAATGTTCATAACATGTGCATAACAACTGTCCCAACATGTATAGAGATACTTTTCTTTAAAGATTCTCGAGCTCATCTCTAAGATTATAATATAGAATGTCTGTATACGGTGTGCCTCTGTGTGTGTATGTATGTATGTGTAAGAATGAGCTATTTTTTCTCCTCACCGTTTTGAAGGGTTGAGAGTTTTTGTCTTGGGCAGTTGCTTTGATTCAAGCTACTATAAAATACAAATAAAATTGGATTATATTACATTTAACTGAATTTACATTTCGTTTGTTTCATGAAGAGCTTCTGGAGTGTGTACAACAACATCCCTCCTGTGTCCAGCCTTCCTCTGAGGTGTAGCTACCACTTAATGAGAGGGGAAAGAAGACCACTATGGTGAGCATGTGTAATGTATATTATCTCTAGCATAGATGGTTAACATAAAACATTATTTGATCTATATTTTCTGTAACATTACAGGGAGGAGGAAAGCAATGCAAAGGGAGGTGTTTGGAAAATGAAAGTGCCAAAAGAAAGCACAGTAAGTCTAGTAGTTAAAAACACAATCCCTTAAGGCTCTCTGAATGTTTATGTGAAAGACTTCATACCAAGATGATTGAAACCGAAACTAGACAAATGTTTAGATTCCTTCTTTCACATCCGGTGTGAATTGTGACTGCTAGATTACAAATATCTTGACTTTCCTCCATCTGTTCTAGCCCACTGTGTGGAAAGAGCTGCTGTTGGCCACCATTGGTGAACAATTCACAGACTTTTGTGCATCAGGTGAGTGTTGATATAAATACAGAATCTGGGTTCTTTTTCAGTGATACACCTGTACCGAATTACAAGAATGTTTGTGTGTTTTAGAGGATGAAGTGGTTGGAGTGAGCGTCAGCGTGAGAGAGCGAGAAGATGTGGTCCAGGTCTGGAATGGAAATGCGACTTATGCCAATGAGGCCAATGTTTTAGGGAGAATCTACGAACTTCTTCCACAGATAGCTTTTAAAGCAGTATTTTATAAACGTAAGTGTAACACGAATTATGTAAGATGTTTGTTTAATGTGTTATTAGAAGTTTGTCAATCCAATGACAAACATGATGTCTTCAGATATCTGTAACCATTCTTTTGAGTAGAAGCGAGGCTGAAAGTTTATAAAACTGCTGATGACTGATCTGAAATTGTTTTTCTTTCAGCACATGAGGAGCACCATGCATTTGAAGGCGGTCGCTCGAGACATTAGCAGGCTTTGCACATCCGACCCATAGTATCCCTGTTTTTGGAATGATTCTAGGAAATGGACTAAAAATGTAAAATCCCTCGTGACCGACCTTTGGGGTTTCACTCTTGATTTGTATCAAAGGGAATGATACGACTCTTTTTAAGTGTTGCAGGTGACTCCTTCATGCTTGCCGCGAGGTTTTTCTTACATCAGATATTTAGGCAATATCAATAAGAGTCACAGTAGCAGCGTATGTAATGTAAATCACCACAACAGAGCAATGTTGCCATGTATTCTCTCTTCTTCTTTTATCAGTCAAATGTTCTGTAGTTTGACACAGTCGCTGCTTCTCAGAGTATTTATGCTCATCATGTTAGAAACTTGAGATTCCTTCACAGAATTAGAATTCCATTAGGATCACGCAGTTTTAGGGAGGACACGCGTTTTGCACATATTTTTTTGTCGGGAATCTACGTGGGTGTAACACAACCTGAAGTGTAATGCCAAATGCATATGCAATATCCCAAGCTGACCTAACTATATAAACCCATGGAGTTTGTGCACATGAGGGTAAAATCTTGCATCTTGCGAATGGCTCTGAACTTATGATGTACAGCCATCTTTCTGTAGTGTTTCATGTGTTGAGCTACAACAGCGCCGTTCTGTTTCAAATGCAACTCATCATGGTTATAATCCTGCATTTTGTTACCTGTAGTTCTTTGTTTTATACCTAACTTGTCTTTTTAAGAATTGTCCTACTTGGTAATGTTGTCATTATCTGAAGATTTGTTTTAAGGCCTTTTATTCACTATAAACACCCTGTGTCTTGTATCAGAGCGCTTATGTTGTGGGTTGTTTTATTGCGTTTGGAACGGATGGTTCTGCGGAGTGACTATAAGAGAGATGATAGATGCAGATGGTGTGATTTGATAAAACTGAGGGATAGCGTTTTAATGAATATATTTGTAGGTTTTCAGTACCAAAGAGATTCTTCTGTCCAGATCACGGTGGTTTAATCGAGTTTATCTGCACAAACAGAGTTAAACGGTGTTTTTCAGATCTAATAGACCATCATGAGACCTCTCAGGTCCTTTCTGCACTAAATAAAGCACAGCTCTCTCTCAGACGTGTAGAAGAAGTTCACATGCAGCTTGTTTTACACATGCGTGTGATGTTTCCATGTGTGACTGTTGTGTTTAATCCTCAGTTCTTCACATCTCAGTCTGATGACAAATCTCTCTTTCATCTTCACTCACACAATGTTCATCATTTATAACATCTGTTTATTTTATTGGCTTATAGGATGTGAAAAAATGAATAAACACCGAGCAGAATTAATGTTGTTGTTGTGATTATTTTTAAAAATAAAATAAAAGTTATTAAAGTTTGCAGTGCAGGTCTGATCCACTTCCGCTAGGTGTCGCCAAAGCGCCACAACTGAATTCAGCATAAACACATTTATTTATATTTATTTATTACTTTTACACCACACACACAAATACACACATATATATGTTAAAATATATATAAATAAATATAAGACTTTAATAAAACAATAATTTATTGTGTTAATGATTAATTTCTTCTGTAAACGAATAAAGCGCAACACGAGTCCTCAGCAGGTGGACGTGACGTCACACTGTAGAACTCGCTTTACAACCGATGTAAACTTTACATTTGTGTTACTATAGTGACGCGTGTGTTGTGCACTTGTGTGTTGTGTTGTGTGTAGATATAGTCGTGTAATGAGAATAAAGTGTGTATAAGTGTGTCAGTTAGTTCCTCGCGAGGCGGAGGAATACACTTGTTTACATTGAGCTTCCGGCGGGCACGTGAACATCTCTGAACTTCTCTTTTCTTTCTCTTTTCTTTCTCTTTTCTTTCTCTTTGTCTCGTGACAGAGTTTGTTTATTTCTGTGAGTCCTCACAAACTTCACGACAGGTGAGTTTATTTCTCTTATTCACACGTTTAGTTCGCTTTAAACATGCTAGGTGCGTTTGCTAGTCATTAGCCCTTCAACACTTGACGACAACACTGCACAATCTACACAAACACAAGTTGTGTGTGTTTATATTTTATAACAGTTCGCTCGGATCTGATGTGACGTCATGATGTTAGAGAACAGCTGTTGATATTATGGGATGTGTACACAAACACATTATTGGTGTTAGCTGGCTAACATGTGCTCTTATGAAGAACAAAACCAGCGCAGAGACACACACACACACACACACACACCGATCATACACACACACACACACACACACACACTGATCACACACACTGATCACACACACACACACACACACACACACACACACACTGAACACACACTGATCACACACACACACACACACACACACACACACTGATCACACACACACACACATACACACACACCGATCATACACACACACACACACACACACACACTGATCACACACACACACACTCACACACACACACACACACACACACACTGATCACACTCACACACACTGATCACACACACACACACTGATCACACACACTCACACACACTGATCACACACACACACACACACACACTGATCACACACACTGATCACACACACACACTGATCACACACACACACTGATCACACACACTGATCACACACACACACACACACACACTGATCACACACTCACACTGACACACACACACACACACACACACACACTGGTCTCTCTCTCTCTCTCTGGTCTCTCTCTCTCTCTAGTCTCTCTCTCTCTCTCTCTGGTCTCTCTCTCTCTCTGGTCTCTCTCTCTCTCTCTGGTCTCTCTCTCTCTCTCTGGTCTCTCTCTCTCTCTCTGGTCTCTCTCTCTCTGGTCTCTCTCTCTCTCTGGTCTCTCTCTCTCTGGTCTCTCTCTCTCTCTGGTCTCTCTCTCTCTCTGGTCTCTCTCTCTCTCTGGTCTCTCTCTCTCTCTCTGGTCTCTCTCTCTCTCTGGTCTCTCTCTCTCTCTGGTCTCTCTCTGGTCTCTCTCTGGTCTCTCTCTGGTCTCTCTCTCTCTCTCTCTCTCTCTCTCTGGTCTCTCTCTCTCTCTCTCTGGTCTCTCTCTCTCTCTCTCTGGTCTCTCTCTGGTCTCTCTCTGTCTCTCTGGTCTCTCTCTCTCTCTGGTCTCTCTCTCTCTCTCTCTGGTCTCTGGTCTCTCTCTCTCTGGTCTCTGGTCTCTCTCTCTCTGGTCTCTCTCTCTGGTCTCTCTCTCTGGTCTCTCTTTCTCTCTCGTCTGTCTCTCTCTCTCTGTCTCTCTCTCCGGTCTCTCTCTGGTCTCTCTCTCTGGTCTCTCTGGTCTCTCTCTCTCTCTCTGGTCTCTCTCTGTCTCTTAAACCCATGACATTTACACAACAAACACTTTATTACATTCATTAAACACTCATTTTCTTAAACCTGTATGACTTTCTAGTGCAGAACACAGAAGAAGATATTTCAAAGAATGTTGCTGTTTGCTATCTTTTACCTGCATTGCTTTTGAAGTGAATGAGTGCCACTGCTTCTAAATATCTTCTTTTGTGTTCTGCAGAAAAAAAGCGAGACATACAGGTTTGATATGACAAGATTAAATGAGTTTTGCTTCAACTATTGCTTTAATTTCTAGTGTTTCTGAAATAACCCCCCCCCCCATTGATTCAGTTCTTCTTCTTTTGCCTTTGAGTCTGTACAACTCACATTGGTTATAAAGTTGAGAGTTAATCATTTGTTGGAGAATTTTTAAAGGCTTCCCATTCTTGTAGCAGTTGTTGCCTGCCCTTAGGATCTGGTTCCTTTACTTGTTTTATTGTAAAGTTTGCTAAAGAGATTTGTCTGTTCAAGAACACTTTGGGTTTCATTTGTCATTCTGGGATCACATCATTCTCCTGCAGCCATTGTTCTGTTTCCTCTCTCTGGGGCTCAATATTCCATGATGACATGTGTTGAAATATCTCACAACTGGGCTATTATTTAATGATTGTTAATAAAACATGATTGTCCTTTAAATCACTGTAACGCATCAAGTCTGAACATCACAACTTTTGTCTGACACTTTTTGTGTTGGCAGGAACAATAGTGCTTGACAGATTGTGCCATGCTTACGAAATCAATGACAGGTTTAATGATGGCAAGCGATGGCAAATATCTTAATGACATAACATCAAGCTGACATCTCCTTCGCCTGCTGCTTCAGAACGCTGAATAACACAACGAGGAACCAATAATGTTGTCATCTGAGTAATGATTAATAGAACTCCAGACTTGTGTAGATTAACTGTTATGTTGTATCTCACTCAGACTCACTCGTTCTACCGACGTCTGTTTCCCTGAAAACAACAAATCTGTAATGTAGAAATGACTGTATTGAACTCAACAAGTTTTTTTAAGTTGAGTACACCACGAGTAAAAAGTGGTGAGTGTGTAACGCGGTTTGTTCTTTCCGTCGAAAGTGGCACGTGTGGCCTTACAAGCTCGGATGCACATATAAACGTGACAGATATTTCCTTTTTAGGTGGGAGTGTTAGGTTTTGTTTTCTTTCTCTTGTTATTTGAGGGTTTCCCCTCAGGTAAAGAAGTTTCAGATGATTGCGCTTGCACAGAGCGATCTTTGTTGCGGTCAGGAAGTGTAATAGCTGGTTGGTCGGCTAGCCAAGGTGACAGTTTGGTCGTTTGTTTCGCATTGATCTGTCATTAACTTTTTTCCTGGTAATGTCTGGTAAATAAAACGAAGTCCTACTTGTGGGTTGTTTTTGAAACAAACTAAACTTCTACCTCATGCTGTCTTTGAGTTATGGTTCATTTCTGGAAATGATGTACAGCGAGTTATTGATGTTTCAGATTGGAGGGGTGTTGAGAGAATTTCTTGTCTTTGTCAATCATAAGTTTAATCTATATGGAAATGACTATAATTTTGTGGCCCTATCTCAACTGACTCACAAACCTATTCAAATGTCCCGGAACAGTAAAGTGTGGTTATGATATCTGTGTTTGTCATCCTGGAGAGTTTGAGTATCGTGTGCGCTATGATGTGATCTGTAGTAAAGCCCACGTTCAAGACGGTTTTGTTGTACACTTAAACTCTCTGAAGTCTTTGTTGTTCAGTCTTGCTCTTAGTTAAGAGTTACACTAATATTTGATTCTATAAAAAAATTAAATAAACAATTTGTTGATATTTATTGTATGATTTAGTAAATAAACAATTCATTTTTAAAAAACAGTTTTTAAGGTTTTTGTAACTTTGTCGCATTTGAGTTTAGCCAATTGTTCTTCTAATGATAACCCTAAAGAAATAGTTGCTAAACTAAATTTTATCTTGTAATTTGCTTATTAAATTTTTTTGTAGTTTTGATATCAGAATTAATCAACATGATCTCTATTCTTTGCAGTTGTGTTATGTAAAACACGTTTGGGTCACAAACACCAGCATGTACAGTGATGTCTATTGATTGGCTATATAACCTTAAATGTGAAGTTTATTTGGAAAAATAGTAATTTAAATGTAATGTTTCAGTCAAGGATATTCCCTATAGAATATATGTTTAAACCTCAAATATAATCTCGCGCATGACTGTGGAGCATGTACATTTTAAGTGTAGATACAAAATCTAAACAACCAAGACAAAAACATTTATGACTGTTTAAAGCATTTTGTTGTACTTTTGTAGTTTGTGAAGGTCATTGTTTCGTTCTGCTCTTGTTTGTGAAATGCTTTTTAATGAAAACACATCTTACAGTAAAAGCAAATGTAATTAAAAGTAACTTAAGTAGATGACATGGCCTTAAACAAACCAACTTTTAGTCTTGTCTTGTCATCGTTCTTATTTCTTTAAAATTCAAAAACTTGAAATGAGTTTACTGTAGAATTGACCAGCCGTCATCGTTCTGATCCTCAGCCCTCCTGTAGAAACCACATCATTTCCATCTCAGTAAAGTGTATTTACATAGTAGTACACCTGAATGAAAAGTAGGCACTATAGCAGACTGCTCTCTCTCTGGTCATCACACATTTTCCAGATAATATTGTCTATCGCCGCATTTGCTGTGTTGAAGCCTGCCTATCTTTGCTTGGCTGAATAGTGTGGTTTTGTATATCTGTGTAATTTGTCATGTGTTCGTAGCCTGGCTATGAAATGTGATATTTTGTGAGGGCTGCCTCCTCCATTATCTCAGAGAAACCTCTCTAAATATAGACCTAAGCTCTTCTACATTGTCCTATTAGCCCCATCTCTCTGTCAACTGCTTCCATCGGCTTCCTCTGGTTGTCGGATCTGAAACTGTATGAACATTTTTCATGCACAGTATTTTTTAGAAACTGTATTTACAGCATTCTAGTTTTACACATTAAAGTGTCTCTTTACATTACATTATGACTTTACAAAAAACAAAGCTCATCTTAGGCCGTTTATACCTGAAATTAAGATGCATTTTGGTCGATTGGACGAATGAGACGTGCGGATCTCGTGGTTGTTTTTTTTAGATCTTTCGATCTAATGAAAGAAAGAAATGCATGCCATTCATATATAAATGTGACTGAGAGTGACAGAAAAACATATTGAAAGAAGCGTTTTTATTTGTGAACGAACGTCTGTGAGAACATTTTGAAATCTGGAATGGTAAGAAAACTTTGTGTAAGGTGCTTTTGTTTGTTCTTAATCCCATATTTTAGGATTTTCACCAGTCAAGTTTCATTCCTGTCTGAGGAATGAAAATGCATCTCATACAGTGTTATCAGTCCATGAGAAATATGGAAAGAAAATCACTTACAAATAAAATTGACTGAATCAACTTACTGTCCACATACTTTGTACTAGGGGTTGCACGACTACTGATTTTTTTCTAGTCTATTTCTAATCAATACGACACCCAAATTCCTCCATTCCTCATTGGTTATACTATAATAAAGAAGTTTATGCCAAAAAGAGTTTATTAAGCACCATATCTTTATGAAACAAATGTTTGATTATTGAACTGTAAAAAACTGAAATTATTGTATGACTTTTATTAATATTTGTAATATCAACTACACGAAATCTTAGCTTTCAAATCGTATTTTTTCCAAAAAATATCCTCATACATCCTGCAATTATACAACTAATGAAAAAATTAATAGGTTTCTTACTGTTACTTTAACCAGCCTGCATTTCAGCCCAAGCCCGACAGAGCTGACAAATGTAGCCTTTCTTTATGATGCCATGCTCAAATTTTGTGATGATCTGACTATTTTGAATGAAACCATACGAGAAGCGCACTCTTTTAACACAGTTCATCATTGTTATTTTATGTCATGCATGCGTTGAGCACATCTTCATATGATATTACAGCAATATGAGAACATAATTCACATGTCGATCCGGTGAGCAATAAAACTGTTTTCT
The DNA here is from genome assembly GCA_033220385.1 of Triplophysa yarkandensis. NCBI lineage: Eukaryota > Metazoa > Chordata > Actinopteri > Cypriniformes > Nemacheilidae > Triplophysa > Triplophysa yarkandensis. The sequence continues at coordinate 15,375,929 of CM065671.1, read as the reverse complement.
GTATCTTGGCAACAATCAAAAAATACTCGAATCATTTAATAAAATGATGTTAACTTAATATACCCTTTGAAATTCTGTTAGTTTAAATTCAATTAACTTAATAATGAAATTTAAAAGAAATAATTAGTTAGCAAAACAAAAATAACAAAAGCAAATGTTGTGTTAAGGAGAGGAGAAAACACATTGTCACGTAAAGATGGCTTCGGTCAGGCTCAGGCTGAGGATTCTGTCGGCTCAGGGCTTAAATTTGAGGCCTGTGCAGTGTTCTTGAATCGTACTCTTTGCATTAGCAGAACTAAACAATACAATTAATAAGAGTCTTTTAAACGCATAGGAGTATTCGATTGCGACAGCACTGACTGATGACTGAAGTAATCGATCACTCAACTACTGGACTAGTCTATGCAAGCCCTAGTTTGGACGGTTAAAAATAAATGTTTGATTGCTTCATAAAGAGGAATACGGATGTCTTGTGAAGCAACAGTTCTGCTCATAGGCAACTTACTCAACTTCTTGAATGCCTTCTTGTAATTTGCCAAATGTTTTTAAGAGTTCTCAAAATTTTCTACATCTTCTAAATTTCTTTGACGAGAGTGTTATATACACATGTTGGCCATTGCTTTGCTAGCCTTGTTTTGTTTGCAAGAAGTCTTTTAAGAAAACAGAGTCTAGTTTGTGTGCATTCAGTGTCATTTATGTTGTCTCTGGCAGAAAAGCTGAAAGTGTTGTATCGGTCCATCGATCATCTTGGATTATTTGCTGAAAATATTTAGCTAACTAAACATCATCTCTTTCCTTGAGTTCTCAACATCTTCCTGTAATGTGAGCCTATCGTGGTTCTTTCTCAAATATTTATTTATCGAGTGATTCATACCTAGACAGAAGGTGTAGCTTGTGTTTGAAAATCTAAGTTGAGTTTCAAGTCGTTGTAATTTTTGGACACAGAAATAACCCCAGACAGAATATTGATTAACTTGTTTTTATTTCTTTACAAGCTGAGATGGAAACACAAAGTCAAAAGCTATTATTGGGATTAACAGGTAGACTGAAGAGTCTAGGGATTTGATTCATATAACATCAAGACACAGGTAAACCTCATTAGATGGAAGTGCCACTGCAAATAAACAGTTAACAATTCTTTTCTATTGCATTATGGGCAAGGAACACCAGCATCAAAATTACACGACAAACAAGGATTCTTTTTATTTCATATCTATAAGCTTCCCTGCCTCATTTATAAAAGAATTTTCTTCCATGCTATTAACGCTTTGCTGTCATAGCAACGGACCTGGAATGAGGTTGAGCATTTATTTATGTGTTTGTTTATGCAGCTCATTTCTCGTTCTCTCCATCTTTGTCCTAATTCAATTATAGAGCCACATTTGAAGGGTTAAGACTTGATGTTACATTATATTTCAAGTGCTTTGCAATCTAGCTTCTAAAATTACCTTCAGAGCTCATCTTGGCTTTAGAGGGCTCGTTCATGGCTGCGCTTTGCCTTCTTCTTTGTCTTATGTATCAATAACTCCTCATTGAGACATCAAAGGCATTCCTTCAGGTTGGTGTATGTTTTCTCTCTTGACAGATGAAGTCCTTAGAGGCTTCACCTCTCCCCTAAAATCCTCATGTTTGTGTTGCTTGTCTGCTATAGTTTTTGTCTATGGGAAAATTAAGCATTAGGAATGCAGAGGAACTTTAGTGAGATGGTCTATCCTCTGTATAAATAGACCGATGCCAGGATAAGTAAACACAAATTGGTGAAGCTGTGGCCATGAGGCTTTCTTAAGCAGTTACACTGTCAGGAACATGAATGGAATCAAACGTTTAAACAATGTTAAATGTTGTACAGACCTGCAGGCTGATTATGGCGTCATGATGCTTTAAGGGTGTACACTACTTCTACATTTACATTTATTCATTTGGCCGACGCTTTTTATCCAAAGCCACAAATATTGTGCAGTGGATATCTATCACAGCAGAGTAACCAGAGGTAAGATAACTTACTCAAGAAAATTTCAGTCGTTGTCTGCTGACACTGGGATTTGAACCCTCTACCTTCTGCTTACAAGTCCAACCATCTAACCATCCGCCCACAGCTGACCCCCACTAGGCAGTTTGAACCGTGCCCAAGTGCGTTTGACGTCCATAGCACGGTGTGTTTGACTAGTGTGGGTACTCAAAACCTTGAAAATTGGTGGACCAAAGCAGAGTTCAGTTGGACTCAGTGGGCCAGAGTGTGAGACAGAAAGCATAAGGTATATTATAAGACTGTGTTTTAATCCTTGAACTTCAGATGTAACAGCAATACACATCTAAAATACGTATCAGACATCACTATCACATGCAGACGCGTATCCTCGCACCCCAAAACTCATTCATTGTCATGAATTCCTGACAATGCGCACACCTATACAATACTCCCCATATCGTACAACATTCCTTGTATCGAGTCTGCCGCACTTTGAAGGTTATTACATTACAAAATTAAATGCGTAAATAAATTTCACATTAATTAGTAGTAGGGTAAAGCATCCGAACGCGCCACACAATGTATGTGACCTGCAGTTTAAACAAGAAGTTTCACAAACATAGGAAGTTCAAGCACATACTCTCTCAATTTCTATTTGTATCTGTTATATTTAAGAAGTGAAGTGAGTGTTGCGTAGAATTGAAGATGTTAGACGCTAATTCCACACACAAATAATGCAGCACTAGCTAGATAACGTTAAAAAAATGACATCTTTTGATCTAAAGGCACCATTATTCAATGCATTTGTGTTTAAGTTCAGTAAAGTGTCCTTAAATGGTAGTGTTTGTCATGTATCCTTGCAAACCAAGATCAACATTTGAGAATATACATTCTTGCTCCAAATATCAATTCTCCTTCACAAGGTCTAGGGGAAGCATACATTTTGTTCTTAACTAAAACTTTTCCTTTAAAATTTGTAGACACCAGCAGCTTAATCTCTCCAAGCATTTGTAAAATCGTATCAATCTGAGTTTTGTCCTTAATGAGAGATTGAAGTTATCGTCCCCAGTGAAACTAGTACACACTATCTCTGCAGCTGAAATAGGCTAAGGCTGTGTTAGCCGCGCTAAATAACAAGCTCTCAAATCCCACGAGCGCTGTTCTGCTTCACATTCATGTCAGGAAAGGGGTTGCTTGTTTGTCTAGAGATTTTCTTCGTTGTTTACTCTAGCTGTGTTGCTTTCTGAGCCGTTCCCCCGCCCTTCCCAGCTGTTTACATAAGGCCCTCCCTGTGTATTATGGCACCTGCCAGATCTGCACATCGTACCACCTGGTTAATGTTAAATTGCTTCAGATGGAAGATGTGTTTGTTAATAAACACCAAATCCACGGCCCCAGTGTTTACCGTAGTCATGGTGGCAATCGGTTATTTAACAAATATCTGCCCCTGCTTCCTTGTGTGGACGAGAATTAACCGCATACAAACTGGACAAAATGTGTAGTTGGGTTTTTAAGGGATATTAAAAGAAGTGCTGTGCAACAAAAAGATGATTAACTGGTGTCCTAGGGTTAAAACGACTTAGGGCGAAGAATTCATCGCTAAATTTTAATTTTGTGGGTGAACTACCCCTTTAAGATTCATTCCACATAGATCTAAGGTTTCTATATGGTAAAATTTACCTTTAAACAAATGGTGTGGACTGTTTTTACAGTACCTTGGTATCAAAACAAACCACTATAGCTGATGCTGCCGCATTGGCTTTAATGGTTTATTTTAAGCTTCATGAATCGCAGGCATAGAGGTTATCTCAATATTTACAGAACCTGTCTTTCGTAATTGTACGTTCATGAATAAATAATGCTTCATCCCAGTTATTAAAGCAACATCAGCATCTTTGATAGCGACGATGGTAAGAACTCTGGCCTTTCTCCTCACTGATTGTATGAGGCTGCGAGGAATGTTGTCTTTGTTAGTGTCAGTTTTTTGTAAACACGCTGATGTGATCAGGCTGTTTAACACAGATGTTTGTCGACTTTAAGAAGCAAGGAGCAGGATATCGATTGTTCAAGGGCAAAACAGACATTTATAGGGATTTCAGTCCTTTTATAGGCCTCTCTGTCAAAACAAGGTGCATTGAAGGTACTTCATACTACGTGCGGCGATTTGTTTTTATTGCTGGCAACGTAAAACAAATCTACAGTTTGAAGGTTTTTTTAAGGTGCTGTGTGAACACGTTTGTTGGCATCAAGTTCTGCAGATTCTCAGAACTGTTTGTTTATAATTTGGATATCATGTTTGTGAGCAGTACAAACACAAGTGTTTGTGTTTTTATGTCAGTTCTAGTCTGTGGGCCCGTGTAGAGGTAAAATAAAGAAAGATGTTTGTTGGAGCATGACGGAACATGACAGAGTCATATTTAGGGGTTGAATAGGTCAGTTTTCTTATGTATAACGATCTTGATGACCATGAATGGTTGGTAACACCTTGGTACCTAATATTTCAACCATTAGGGCATACGTACAATAAAAGTGCAGGTAAACAAACAACTTTGTGAATTGTTTAGTTATTACAATAGGAACCTTACTTGTGAAAATATTATCCTGTTATGTTTAATATTTACTGAGTAAAGGCCATGTCAAAGACATAAATTATTTAAATAAAAAATTGCTTGTTAAATTAAAAATCAGAAACGTTTGCCTGATTTTTACAAACTGTGTCACATTTATACCTGGTGATGTCTTTAAAAAAGACTTGCTGTAGGTTCACACCTTCGGTGATGAGATAGTCATAAGACGCTCTCGCCGTCCTGCCGCCGACGCTGGAGCATAAAGCTTCTTGACGCTCTATTGGCTGGTCTTTTATAGTTTATGTAAAGGAGCCACAAAGCAAACTAATTAAACGTGCAGACTAAATACATAGTACAAGTTAAATTATCATCATAAATTTAAATATTTTGCAGCAGCAACACTCTTTTGTGTGTTCTTGCGCACACACGCACACACACACACACACACACACACACACACACACACACACCAAAGATTTCAAGCACTTTGATTTAAACGTCATTCCTTTAATTCGTGTTCCTGTTTATATTCTTATTATATGTATAACTGAAAATAATAACATAATAAACAAGTAATAATTAATTTCTCCTCGATTCTGCACAGGGAACTAATGTGGTCTGAACTAAAGTTTACATGACAGAGTTCTCTTGACTCTTCTGAAGAGGAGCACTTCTGCTTCTTGATTCATAGCTCATTACCATAAAGTTAAAAAGATCTTTCCCTTGACGCTCTTGTCGGCGGCGGTGTGAACGCACATTTTGACTGCAATGAATGTACGACTCTGAATTAATTTACTTGATGTTTGATACAGTTCGATGGCCATTCATGTATAAACTCAATTTCATAATGGTGTAATGCATGAATTAACTTAATTACTTTTTACACAGCTTTTTACGTGGAAATTACTGTTATTGCTTCTGAAAATTGACAAACCTACAAATTAAAAATTTTAAACCTAAACCAGAGTTTTTTAAGAGACCATGCATACCAACAGCTTATAGATGGTTTACAACATTTAATAAAGTGAAATGCACGCATTTGTGGCACAAACTTAACTTCATGTACATTTCTGCAGAGAAAATAGTACCTGTAAGTTATTTCTGAAAACAAGCCAAAGAAAAACGTATTTACATTTACATTTAGGCATTTGGCAGACGCTTTTATCCAAAGCGACTTACAATAGTCGAGGAGACAATGAAGCGGTAAATAGCCGATTTATGTCACCAGATAAAAATCAAACAACAGACAATAAATGCCAACATAAGGAAATCGTACAACCCTGTTTTTATTAAAAAGCATTCTGGTAGGATCTATCTCCTGTGCATATTGACCTGTCTCTTATTGTCTTGTATACTTTGGACCAATTAAAGATCTCCTTTAAGTTCTTTAAGTTTAGTGTTTTCATAGCACCTTTTTCATGTTTTATATCACTGTGTACTAGCTGTGTATGGGATAACTGACCTTAAGCAAAATACTCAGTGTCTACGTTTCATAAATGACCACACCACTGTATTTCATTCTTTTCAATTATTAACAGCAGGAACTAAATGCATTCTCGACTCTTTCATATTTATTGAATAACAAATATTTTATCCCGTAACCCCGAAGAAAGTTGTTTTATTTTGGATTACCAGTAGATGAACCAAATGTGTCAAAGTTATACGTCCCATTAAACAAACTGTTTATTAAAATATTAATGTTAAGGTATGTCAATATTAATTAAAAAGACTGATCAACAATCGCAGATGGGAAGGCCTGGTTCGTGCTTCTCATAAAATGTCTATACGTTTAATTTATAGATTTTACTTTTCTCACCCCTACAGTGTTATTGAAAAGTAACCTTTTTTGCTTATGGATGTCTTATTCTCCTCTTTTGACTTTTTAGGTTGTCATACCGACATGCAGGAGTCCAAGACTGATCAATCAAACGATAGCATTCCAGCTGGGCAGGAAGGTCAGAGCTCAGAGAGCGAGAAGAAAGTAACCAGGGAAACATCACCGTCAGCCACAGCCCAGACCCTTCAAACACATGTAAGACACAAACTCTCTTTTCGCTGCTTTATTGTGCAGTTATGTCTTCAACACATGATACTTGAGACTGACATTTAGAACACGTTCCAGGAAATGCTTTTACAAAGCAATACAATTCTTATTGATATGTCAACACACATTACACAATAGCATTGTTACCCATTAAAAAGAAAAAGTTGAGCAATCGCGACACACCCTTGTCTTAACGCAAGGATTAGGCATTGAAATATGTTTTCTTAGGGAAATATGGAAAGATCCTCTCTAAGATCTCAGTTTTACTTCTCAGAAATGTCATTCATTAAAAATCATTAGCAGCTTCAGCTTAAGCTCCCTGTATCTACTGTGCCCATCTCCAAGGACCATAGAATCATGTTAAATATACCCCAATCCTCCATACTTGGATTCCAGATGTATGATGTCACCACACTCTCCCGCAGCCTTGGGAATATAGACCAGACAGCTGTGGGTTCAGCGTAGTGTCTCACATTTTAAAAGGCTCTTTTAAAAGCTCTCATAAACTTTTTTTCCTAATGGTTTTCATCTCCAAAAGATTACTGTGACATGATGTGTCTACTTTCCCATTTCTGATGACACTTTCTATTGAAATCTTCATATCCGCTTGTTTCTCCACCCTTTATTTGAATAGGGGAGTTCCACAAGGCCAGATGTTTGACCCTTTGGAGGTGCAAGAGGTCACATCTGAGAGGATGGACCCGGCAATGTGGATATTGTTTGCATGCACTATTTGCATTTCTCTTTCCTTGATTTCTATCTGAAAGGCCTCACAATGGAAAATGAGACAAAAGCAACAGAGAGTGAGGGAGACATCCTTTCAGCAACTTAAAGACTGCTTGCTTCTTGGCACAGACTTGTGTAGTTCTAGTTTATTTACTTTGTGACTGTTTCCTAACAACTGTTTTGTTTTGTTTTAAACACAGTTGTATAGAGAACTTGTTTAAATAAAGGGCAAGAGACAAACGGAAATGCAAAATAATCATCCTTTACAATCAAAATCAAAAATAATCTTGATATAGGCGTATAATTTATGTAATTTACAACCGTATTCAACATTGAACACCTATAGAAGCTCAACCAGGGCTTGAATTTCTTTTTGTCTGTGTTTGTGAAGCTTGTTGCATCACTCATGGTTATTAAACTTTAGTACAGAGCCTAAATCAAAGCTCATCAAGTCTTTGATTCTGAAAGATCTGCTGAAGCAGGCCTTAACACAATTTGTCACGACCTGGCTTTCATTTCAATGTTATCAACAATTCTAGATTAGGCTCGCATCTTTGCTTCTTGAAAACAACGCAAGCGGTCCCTGAGAGAGCAAACAGGCTCAGAAACCAATCAGAAACTTGTTATTGTTTTTCTAGCATCTTCAGGCGCTACAAGTTGCTCAACAACAACAACAACATCAGAAGCAGAGTGGTGAGAAGTCCCCGAAGAGCACAGGAACGGAGGCAGATACACAGGTAAGGCCATCAACCCCCCCCCACCTCCAGAGAACCACGCTGTTTATACCGTTAAACAAACCCCACCTTAGATCATAAACACACGGGCAGCAAGGGTGTGTTTTATTATTCTTACATATTGTTATGCCCTCCCCTTTTATTGTATTGTAAAACAAGTATTTTCTGTCCTGTCGGTTAGATAAGGCGAGAGGAAATAGACAGCAGTATAGTTGTAGCGATAAACAAACACTATTGTTTATCACGTAGCACACAGATGCTTTTATTTATTCATCCTGAATTGACTTCTTATAGCATGTTTGTTGGGTGAATGCGAGAGGTTAATGTACAGGTAGTCAATAGTTCAAGTACACATGACACAATGGCAAGTGCAGGGGGCGGGCTTACTGGCCCGGTCATGTGATTGGCTTTGAGCATTAAGTTTGTGATTTGAGTCAGTCTGTTATTGGTGGAGGTGGTGGGTTGGTCAGCGAGGTTGGTAGAACAGGAGGAGGATACTGACACTCACTAGTCATCAAACTATCTTCCTGTGCAGCTGTATTTCCAATGGAGTTATCAAGGTGTGTGAGTATTGAGACAAGCCCAACAAGTTGAGTCAGATGTAGAGATAGAAAGGCAATATTCTGTCTTTTCTATCATGTTTCATTTGTAATTATTTATTCATTTCACATTTTTAGAAATCTAATTGTTGTGTAAAATGATTTGTGACCTTGAAGTTGTTTATTAGTTAATTTTATGATTAGTTTTATGAAATTACTTTGCCATTTAAAGTCTTCTGTGCAGACATGGTGTTTGCTAGAAATAGTTAATTTGTATGGTACTTGATTGCAGTATGGGTCTTGTTTGCAGTGGATATTTTTTACTAGTTTTTTTCATGACTCAGTACGTTTGTTAGATATGTAGTTACATTTGTCATTTATACATACTTTTGTAAGTAAAGAGTTGTCGTGTACTCTGCCAAGTTTCAGAAGCGTTTTTTTTCCTGTAATATCCATCTGATCGACCGGTCAAACATTCAGTGCTTAGTTTTTTCTTAAGTGGTCATTCACTTAGTCATGCCCTCATGACACTGTCTTTGATATCTGATCTGACGTGTTATCCATAAAGAAACGCACGGTAATGTTGAAAGCTCTGAACAGTCACTCTGGCCTTTCATCAATATTGCTGTCATTTTATTTGCCAAATTACTCATATTTGTCTTTGAAGAGCTTCGTGCCTTTTCCCGTTTTATATTTACCCAGATGCACGGCGCAGGAAAGAATGTTATTTTTACTTTGGGTGGGGAAGCAAGGCGAAATTGTTCAAGGTATTGAAAGGGAATAACAACAGGCTGTATTTGTTTTTAGACTGCTGAGGCCTGTTGATTTATGGCTTGTGTTTTCAGGAGCGATCGCTTGTTGACATGTACTCACTCATGGGGAGTTGTTTCTCTGACACACTCGCAAGAACAATAACAACAACAAAACAATGTTTGGACTTGTCTGTTGTCATGGAGATAACACTCATCTGTGCTCACCGTGCCCCAGAGAGAGAGTATTTACATTCATTTGCTGGTATGCTTATGTTAGTATCAAGCTTTGACATTTAAAATGTTTCTGTGTTGAAACTGGAAGGCATAGCAGTTTGTCTTGTTCAGAGCTGTTTTACAAGCAAATGTCACTTTTACTTCAGGCTGTTTTTTTAGTCGGGTCAGGTTTTATGTGTACTAAGTTTATTGGTCCTGTTTTGTGTTCAGATTGAACCGGGCTGCATGGCTGTTCTGTTAAGCTTTTCATTTTTAATATGAAGTATTTTTTTGGTTTTTGGCCATACACACACACACACTCAGCTGTTATTGTTCTGTCATAGCCCCAGTTTCTCAGTCCAGCAGTATGTTTATACGAGTCTGAACACAGACTTCTTTACTGGAAATTTCTGTTTGTTTGCATTGCACAGACTTAATTAAAATGCAATCTCCAGTTTTGTTTTTACAGTTGCCGTGTACCCTAGTCCATGTATTATTTATGTGAATCCCTAAATATGCCTTTAATTATTCTGTTAATGTTTATTGTAAACATCTTAAAAGCGGTGTGTGTTTTTGGCTGGGGCTGTGGTGATTGCTTGGGGCTAAATGAAGCATTGACTAGCGTTGCACTTTTGCATTTACATTTTAAAAGCTGTCCTCTGCTGTGGTATTTTTGTTTTTTCTGTGTTTGTTTGTTGCATTAGTAATGTTAGCGTCGTAGTCACTGTCAACAAATGAATAATGCATTTATCTTTAATCTCGACTTGTTGTCTGTGTAAATTAAAAGGTACATTCTCCATGAGATGAGACATTTCTTAAATTGTAGAGAGAAGTATCTCATTTGTGGATGTTTAGAGGACTGTAAGCCTTGTTATTTTCAAAATTGTTTGTGTATTTGTTTACTTCGGTTTTGTTGATGTTGACCGGCGCAGCCCCAAGGACTTGGAAACTATTCTCAGAATGTCTAAAAAACCAACAAAAACGTCTGGCATGGTCTCATTCCAGTATCTCTTTTATGCACTTGTTTTTAAAGAGATTCACTTTGTTTTTGGAGTTGTTCTTATTGCCGTTTAACATAATCAGGTGTACAGATGGAACTGATGTTCAGTGCAATTGATCACAAGCATTTTACCAAAGCTAATAAATGTGTCTCTGCTGAAACTTGTTGTCTTTAAAGCAATCATTCGGTTGAAAGAAGCAGATTTCTCTGGAGTTAATTCATGTTTGTTTGTATATTTAAGGTGCCTGTATCAGTTGGGATGATAACTCCTCAGGCCATCACTCCTCAGCAGATGCAGCAGATCCTCCAGCAGCAGATCTTGAGCCCACAACAGCTTCAGTTGTTACTGCAGCAACAGCAGGCCCTCATGTTACAGCAGGTAAACCCACAAGAACACATACTAGTGTTTCTATTGTTCAGTGAAAGTGCTTAACTGAGTCTACAGCCACATGCCAACAAAAATAACTTGAGGTCAGAGTTTGATTTGATGTAGGACTTTAGACGACTTCTTTGAGATGTCCTCAAACACACAGTTAGTGTAGGAAGTATTTTGTTTGGAAGGGTGGTGAACTACTGAATTCTACAGGAAACATTGATCCGTCGCTGTATTAAATATGTTTCTTAATCTCAAGGCAATCTCACATTATAGCTTCTACTATCTACTACTTCAACCAAATATTATCATCTCAAATAACCTGAATGTAAGTGAATATCTGTCTTGATCATGTGGTAAATCTCTGTGTACAATTTTGTCCCAGCAACAGTTCCAGGAGTTCTATAAGAAACAGCAAGATGAGCTCCACCTGCAGCTCTTGCAGCAGCAGCACGCTGGAAAACCCAGTAAAGAGGTAAAACTTCACAGGTGTTGTGTCTCATAGACACTGTACGGGGGAAACTAAGGGTGTCAGAGACTAGATTCTGTGCAGCTGGTGAGTCTGTGCAACTCTTTCATGGGCAAATAAGGGGTCGATGTGACTGCTGTGAGCAATTGTTGTGCATGTTCGAATGACTCAGGAAAATGTTGCCTGTATTTTAAAGGGACATTGTTCAGCTGTGCTGGGATGTGACTGACTCTGTTGATGACTCTTGTCTGTGTGACAGTCAATAAACATTATTTGTCCCTCTTTAATGTAAGTGACTGGTGTCTGTGTTATCAGCAACAGGTCATGGCACAGCAGATGACGATACAGCAACAGTTACTCTCTGTTCAACAGCAGCACCTGCTGAACCTGCAGAGACAAGGTCTTCTGTCCATCCCATCCGCACTCACCAGTACACTGTCTCAGGGTAAGAGCGAAACACAAGATTACTGTCAATCAAACATCATACTGACAGTGATGTTCATCTGACCGGTCATACGTTGTCCACTGCGTTATGATAAACGTAATTGTTCTGTATATTTGAGGGTCTCAAATATAGGGGCTAATGCTTATACAGAGAAGATTTTTTTTTTTTTAAGTGCACTGTCTCATTCACAGGCCTGATCCCTGCTGAGCTTCAGCAGTTGTGGAAAGAGACGGCAGATGCACGACTGGAGGAGAAGAGCAGAGGAGACAAATCTCCCTCTCCACCCAAAGCCCCGATCACCAACCACCACTCCAATTCCAACGGACACCACGTGACCCGACCCGTCCGGAGAGACAGGTACTGAAGCATGTTAAAGGTTGACTAATATGTTGTGTTTACTTAAGACAAATGTCAGATGTTTTAAGAAAGTGCATACGCCTTAGCATCCGTGTGAAAGGCATCAGTTTGCATCAATGTTTGCCCCGCAGGTTTTCTGTTCGCACATGCAAACACGTACACATACGTGAACACACCTGAGGCATCATGTTTGCCGAGGTCCAAACCTGTTTGTCTGTATGTTCCAAGAGCTTGTTTGTCATCACACCTGCCCACCAGCTGTGGGAACCTACAAACTCACTGGAAACATTATGTTCCTTTTGTGTTATCATTATTTGATTCATGAAAGAGGGCTGTGGAGGGTTGATACAGATGTTTCATCACAGGCTGGGTATCAAACTTTTCTCTGTGGTTTTGAAGGTTGCTCTTGGATTAACAAACAACTGAATGACATCTTATCTGATTGCTAAACAGACCTTGAAGTCTTTTTGAGAGATGATTTCTGTTTGTAGAGCTGAATACAGTTTTATTCGTACTTGGGTCAAACAAGTGCATGGCTCGTTTCATGTGTGTGAACAAAATCACACTTGCAGACTTATTGTCTGTCATGTCATTGACATTCTTATATAAGCACAAACATTTCAAGGCTTGTTTTGTCTTAATTGTTAAGTGTTTGACAGGAGGAGGAGTGTAGAGAAAATGGGATTGTTTTCAGATACTTGTTCATACAGGCTTTATACCATCCACTGCTGTCAGAACAGGACTATGTGAATGTTCCTTTCCACATTTATACTGTAAATTATTTTTTATTAAAAACAACACATTTAATATCTTTAAGCATAGGCTTATGGGACTTTTTATCGGTGCAGGTAATCTGGAATGTTTAAAATGTTCATTTAAAATAAGACCTTACATAAAACCTCAAAATGACCCAAATATTTTAAACAATCTCAAGTTTACCAGGTTTTTAATTACATTTACCTTTATATAAAATTTTAGTGTTTAGAGAAAGGTTAAAAGCACTAATCTAATTAAACAATTATTATACCACATTCAGTTTTGCATTTCTTTTTATTATTTAACTATATTATTTATTTTTATCTATTTATTTATATAATATAAAATCTATTTTTAATGTTTGAGTTAAATATTAAATTAAAATAAGTTTTTTTAACCCATTTTTCAGAGCAATGGTGATTATAATTTTTGTCATAACTGGGCAGCCTAGTTTATCTAATAGGTTGACGGTTATTTCTCGGATATAAGACATTTCAAAATGAAAATTGTCACTCAAATTTAATGTTTATATATTCTAACTGAAAAAAATGTTATACCATAAAAATAAACTTGTATATTAAATTATTTTATTAATACTAATTATTTTAAGTTAAAACGAGAATAAAAAAATTTGACATAAACCCACAAACATATTTCCGCCATGTAATAATGTGTGACCCCATGGGCAGTACTCTCAGATATAGGATGACCCTTGTCGATATGGAGCCGGCAACCTCCTGGTAAGCAGCCGCATCTCCTCATGGATCTCCAGTGCTCAGATTTCAGCAGGTGCCAATGTGTCGTAGTGTTTTATGGATGTGGTCTTTATTGTCAGCGAAGTGTGCCCGTGGTTGTTTGGGTGATAACGGTGGAGGGCGTTTGCTCAAGGACTGTATGGTCAGTTTCATGTGTCATGTAAACTACTGCCCGCCAGAGAGACGCCTGCAACTAAAACCTTAAGTGCAGCTGCTGGCACCAGACAACAAACCCATCACCTCATACAGAAGACCACAACATGTGGCCATTGTCTCTCTCTCTGTCTCTCACTCTCTCTCTCACTCTCTTTCTCTCTGTCTCTGTCT
>CM065671.1:15341903-15356903 GCA_033220385.1 Triplophysa yarkandensis | reverse complement strand
AGATAAAGAACGCCTTCAGGCCATGATGGCTCACCTCCATGTGAAATCTACTGAACCCAAATCAGCCCCTCAGCCTGTATGTCACTTTATATTTACTCACGCTGTTATTTGTGTATATGTAACCATCACACGATACATGACTTTACGTATTTCTGTTTAGGTGAATCTGGTATCAAACCTCACTCTCGCCAAAGGAACTATCCCCAAAATCAGTCCCTCCATGAGCCTGTCCCAGAGTGCCACAGCTCCATCCACACCCCTGACATCACTGCCCCAGACCCCATCGGTCATCATCCCCACCAGCCTGCACAGCATGGGACCCATCCGCAAACGCTATTCTGACAAATATAACATGGCCATGGACCAAGGTAAGATCTGTAATTACAGCCAGAGACCAGTGTACAAAACACATGTTTTTTTTTTTTCATTTTCATCTCTAAATCTTTTTCTTACACATCAAACTTATATTGTTTTTTTTTACATGGGCATCTCATGTTTTTGTTAGATATAGTGCAGAATAAAGAGTTTTACCTGAGCGCTGAAGTCAGGCCTCCGTTTACATACGCAGCTCTGATCAGACAGGTAAGTTACATCACAGTCCCCTACTGAATAAACATATTGTATTCAGCTTTAAACAAGAACAAATATGAAGGTACATGTGTTTTCTCTCTTTCTCATTATTTAGGCCATCTTAGAGGCTCCAGAAAAGCAGCTAACACTTAACGAAATCTACAACTGGTTTACTCGAACATTTGCCTATTTCAGACGCAATGCAGCCACGTGGAAGGTGAGTGAAACTATAGAGTCCTGAATTTATCATTAGGGATAAAAACCAACAATTCTATAGCCATTTATCATAGCAATCTAAATATGTGTCTTTCATCTGTGGAACACATAAGAGGATAATTTGAGAAATGTCTCAGTGGTTTCGTGTTAATACAGTGGAAGTCAGTGGGCTCCAGTGTTGTTTGTCTATCAACATCCTTTTAACATATCTTCTGTGTCCCACTGAATAATGAAGCTCGTTTACAATAACATGAGGATGAATAAGAATATTTCCTTTAAGAAGGCTTGCAATGTTCAGTTCTGTATAAATAGGGTTTTGATTTTTAATGATGTCTCTTTCTCTGGAAACCCAGAATGCAGTTCGCCACAATCTCAGTCTTCACAAGTGTTTTGTACGAGTGGAGAATGTGAAGGGGGCCGTGTGGACCGTAGATGAGATGGAGTTTCAGAAAAGGAGACCACAGAAGATCACAGGGTAAACATCCTTTAAATATGAAAGAGAGATATACGCCTTGAGTTGTCTGGTATGTTGAGATGTGTTGTTGGTTTCTGCAGATCTCCTCTGGTAAAGAACATTCAGTCCAGTTTGGGTCAGAGTTCTGCCCTATCTGCTCTGCAGGTATGGAGTCATTGAAAACCCAAGTCATGAATGTTGTCATTTTTTCACTTGCACATTTGTACATAGTTGAATTTTGATAAAATCACTGTAAGGGATCATATTAATTGTCATAGACACAAGCTGTAAATCAAGAGAAAATTTACATTTACATTTGTTCTTTTGGCAGATTCTTTTATCCAAGGTGACATACAAATATTGTACAGCCCAAATTAACATTTTGTCATAATTAACTGATGATTTACAGTAGTGATGTGTTTTCTATGTTAAGGCGGCGATGGTGGACAGTAGTCTTCCTCTGTATGGTTCTGCATCTATGGGAGCTTCTGGTCTGAAAGCTTTGGCGAACACTTTACACGAAGAGCATGATGATGGTTCCCAAAGTGACTCCAGTCTGGAACTGTCTCCTCTGCCAACAATGTAAGTCACATGACCTCCCTGTCTGCTCACATATATATATATACTAAATACTGTTGACGCAAACATTAGAAAAAAAATTTGTTTTTATGATGGCCATCCATGTGCACAGGCATCCGTCTCAAATTAAAGAGGAGCACATGGATGCCGAGGACTATAATGGCTCGATGTCTTCAGAGACGGACGACCAGCAAAGTCCAGATGCAAACCACCATGCTGAATACACAGAAGATCACAGCCCAGCCTGTCAGGCAGCTTTATCTTGAGACACTCATGGATCCTCTGCCCCTCATTGATATCTGTCCATGTCCAAACAGACAATGAACCCTCACACATTATGATGAAAGGAGTAACTCTTTATTTATTATTTCACTGTACCTGTTTCTGTTATATGCAATGGATTGACCTCACTGGTACTAAAGGGCTCTCCTCTGTTTGTCATTCATACATGATCAAGGTTTGTCCATTAACCTCGCAAAGGCTAAAGAGTGGGCTGTAGGCTACATACAGTTTGTTTGTATATTAAACACTACAGCGCCTGAATTAAATCAAGGTGGGAACGATTTCCACCATCAACTAACATTATTTCACGCCTACAGATTTTTAAGCTGTTTTGTGACCCCATTTTTGTTTAGACTTAATACAAAATGTCTGCGTTGAAAGAACTTCTCGGTTTTAATCACTTCTGCCTCCAGCCAATGTGACTCTGTTGGTAAATTTGGGGCTGTTTGTAGGTAGAACGGAAACCAAAGTTGTGAATGTTTATCTTTTTTACCTCTGTTTTTCCAGAAAAAAGCAAAAACCAAAGGGGAACATTTTATAACCAGCACTTGATGATGAATGTTTTTTTATTTTTGGCTGTTTTGTTTTTTTCCACCAGTGTGTACAGAAGCTTACTGTATTTCCATCATCCAGCACGTATACACAGAAATGACCCAAGAATGAAACGAATCCTTAATCTAGTGAAGCTTTATCAAACTTTTTCTTTTTGTTGAGTAGAGATTAGATTTTTGTCCATTTCAGTTGATTGTAAAAACCATCAAGTTACCAAAGATTGTAAAGTCAAATGTTTTATATTTTGTACCTAGTTTACATAGTCTCTTTTGATCCGGTCAAGACTAAGAAGTCTTTACTTCTAGTGGATGTGATGAAAGTTTAGGATGCATTAAATGCCCTTATGCTCATGATACTGAGCAGTTTGTAATGGTGATCTGACACCGCTAGTAGTTCCCTGACAACCATTGACTGAATAACTTCTGAATATTAGACGTCCAAAGAAGTAGATGAGCTGTATTCCACAACAACTGTGTCCGGATATGTGGCCTAATGATGAATAAAATCTTAGTATAAGAATGTGAAAGATGATATGCTGACAGTGATTATTGTTCACTTGATGTATGAACAGCTTAACTCTGTTTGATCCAAACACGGTGTTCAGAAATCCTTCATAAGTTTCATTTTCAACCCGTTTAGATTTATAATTTCCATAGTGTGAATGATGGCACAATAATGTATTTCATCAGATGCTCTAATACAGATATCATACATATCTGTTTCAACATTACGAATAAATGACATCATGATTTCAGTATATGGTACCATGACTTTACATTTCTTTATTATATTTTTCATTTGTGCATACACTGAAAAAATAGCATATGGTAATAAAACTTTTCCTATGAATTTCCTTCCATGTAGTGTTTTTTACTTTCCAAGACAGCTGCATGTGAGAAAATATATTAGCTTACTACATACAAAGATCAATACGAAAATACAAAACACAATATATTATAGTTGTCATAGATGTGTCTTACTTTCTGTCAAAAATAGCCATAACTTGATGATAAAGGCATGTAAAATAAATGGCACAGCTTATATCATAACTGAACGCATACACAAATGTCTTTGGCTATAAACAACTTGTGTCATGTTTACAGACTGAATACATTCCTATAAAATGCTGCACAGCACATAATGACAGTATGTGATGGTACAGCGTGATGATGTCATGTGATGTTTATATATCACTGTCGACTTATGAACTTTACATAAAGCAATACGATCTGTCCTCTTAAATATTTTCTCTCTGTGTATTAAATCACATGACCATCAGCCTTCAATTTTAACACTGAACAACATGACATAAAAATCCTCTCTATACTGGATCTACTTGAGCTGCTCGGCTTCCTCGCTACGCCACGTCTGGTCCTCTATCTCAAACTCTCTTAAACTTGCTCTGTCATTCAGACATTTGGCAGTCAAAAGAAAATGACTGTCTGTTAAACATATGAATTAAACCGTTGATTGTCGTACTGCAGAGGCTTATATCTGTGCAGTGTATATATTCTGGAGTGCATATATTATATTCAAGCGTCAATAGCAGTGCTTTTCTTTGGGAAAACCCCTGATGTGTAGACTTCAGTTTTGGTGCAACGAGTGATTTTAACAGCTTATGAATTTACAATCCTATTAACAACAAAACATTGTGACAGTAAATTATGACCGGGTTACTTTGAGAAGGTCAAAGGTCTTGTGGGTTAGATGATTTTTGGTTTTAAATCTAAATATAATTTGAAAAGTATCTAATTTTTCAAATATATAGTGTTATTGTATCGCATAAGTCATTCTGGTTACATTCTGTACATTTTTTGGTATGTCAAGAGTAAAGCTAAACTATATTTTTCTGTGGTATTACAGCCTTCAAACTCAGTCCTCGTTTGTCTTTGACCAAAGCTTTTTAAGAATCTTAAGACAGTTGTGGGTACTCAGCAGATATTCTTCATCCCCGGTGCTCTAGCGTCTTTGTGGTGCCAGCATAACTTTGTTAATGAAATTGACGATGGCAGTCGCCGGCTGCTCGGGATCCAGCTCTGCAAACAGGTGGCACACATTCTCTGCCACACTCCCCGGCTTCTTGGCAACAAAACCGAATACTCTGAGAGGAAACAGAAAGATAAACTAGTGAGTGAATATAACATATATGGAAATCACACCAAAAAAAATGTTTTATACAAAGGTTTGAAAACTAGAAAGACACGAGAATGTTTTCAGTGCACTTTATATTTCTGATGTCATCATTTATTCACTCTAATGTCCATCCACACTCTTATGTAACTCCTTTTACAATGAAACGCAAAAGAAGATATTTTGATAAATGTCTCAGTGGTTTTGTGTCTATACAATAAAGGTAAATGTCTTTTGTCCCCAACGTTGCTCAAAATATCTTTTTTTTGTGTTTTGCGTCAAAACTCACACTGAATTGAAATAACATATAGGTGAGCCAGAAAAATGAATAGTTTTCGATCTTTCCCTTTCAGTAGTGTACACCCAAGACAACAGAAAGTTAGGGAACAGCCAGACAAACTATACTGGTACTGTAATGAACATGCACAGAGGCAAAGCTTACAGAAAACACACAAGCTCTCAGGACTTACTTCGATGTTGTGTTGTCTGTGTTAGTCCACCTATGATAGCGAGAGGGAGACAGAGACAAAACTGAGGAACAAACTCACACACACACACATGCTATATGGAACAAACATGCTGTCATTCTCCTCTTCACATACTGTATATACAGTCAGAAACATGCTGGTTCCTAATCATGCAAAAGTACTTGAACTATTCCTTCAAGATTTGCTTTTTGATCCTTACAGAAAGTTATGAGATTATGTTTAAGGTCACATACACACACACACTCATGCACGCACACACACACACACGCACACACTCTTAAGCTCAGGGAGCTGTATTTTGGATGTGGGTTGAGATTATTAACTCACACTGATACACACAGGACTGGTTTCAGTTCACTTACAATACAAAAGTCATCAACACTAAACTATTAACAAAAAGTGACTGTAAAACAAGCCCCAAAGGTTCATCTACAAAAGTCTTAACACATAAATACACAACTAACATTTATGCACACAACACAAAGAAAGAGAAAGACAGGGCAGCCCACACATGTTCATGCATTCTCAGATTGTTGGATTATAAGATGATGGACATTTATCTACGGGAATTTCCCTTCCCCATAAACATTTTTCACAAAAAAATAATGAAAAGCATGTCAAACTATGTAATGTGTGTACATGCATGTATTCATCTATAAGGTATACATAAAATAGTGTATATATATATTTTATATATTAATCTTTATTCTTAAGTATGTAAATTCTGAAAAAATCGGATCTTTTCATTCAGAATGATTATCACATCTGCATACTCTTCCTTATCAATGGCAGAATCATTTGATCGCAGGAAAAGAGTTTATAATGAACTAAATTTACCAAATGTTTCAGTTTGATATAAAAAGTACAGATATTACAGAAGGTGTTGTGTGGGGATCCGTTCTCACCTCCTGTCTTGTGGGTCCACACTGCTGAACGTCACACTGTTGATGGGATAATGTCTTCTGAAGAACACTCTGAAAAACAGCTGAAAGTTACCTTTGGGCTTTTATATGTTCTGTCTTATGGAACTGTAAGATTATATGGCTGTGCATTCATGAACGGAACATTCTCTCTGTTGTATAAATCACAAGCGTACCTGCGTTGGCTGTCAGTCAGTGTAATGCCCTGAGCGGACACTTTAAAGTGGACCACTGTAGCAGAAGGCCGAGGGTTACAGGACACGGTGGCTCCGGTTGCTTTAGCAATGGCCTGTGGTCCCGTCAGTGACTCTGTCTCGACTGAGTTCAGGTACAGCACATTACAAGCTGATGGGACAGGTGACAGGAGGTGAGGGGTTTGTTATCACATCACACGTCTCAAAATACACACACACGCACGCATGCACGCAAACACACACACACACACACACGCACACGCACACACGCAAACACACACACACACACACACACACACACACACACACACACACACACACACACACACACACACACACACACACACACACACACACACACATACCTGCTCCCTGTTTCAGCAGATCTGCAGCTGTGCTCATATTACTGGATGGCTGGACCTCCTGGACGTCACCTATTGGATCTGTAGTGTGATTGAAAGATTTAGAGAACATTAAAACATATTTAAATACACACACATGAGTTTTTCTGTCCTTTTGTAAAATACTAACAATACTTAAAAAAACAACATCAAAGTTTAAATAGTTTATTCATGTCAATTTCATATTTATGAACATAGGGTATGTAAGTATGTCTGTCTGTCTGTCTGTCTGTCTGTATCTATGTATCTATATATGTATGTATCTATAAATGTATGTATGAATGTATGTATCTATATATGTATGTATGTATGTATGCATGTATCTTTATATGTATGTATGCATGTATGTATCTATATATGTATGTATGTATGTATGTATGTATGTATCTATATATGTATGTATGTATGTATGTATGTATGTATGTATGTATGTATGTATGCATGTATGTATGTATGTATGTATGTATGTATGTATGTATCTATATATGTATGTATGTATGTATGTATCTATATATGTATGTATGTATGTATGTATCTATATATGTATGTATGTATCTATATATGTATGTATGTATGTATGTATGTATGTATCTATATATGTATGTATGTATCTATATATGCATGTATGTATCTATATATGTATGTATGTATGTATCTATATATGTATGTATGTATGTATGTATGTATGTATGTATGTATATATATATATGTATGTATGTATGTATGTATGTATCTATATATGTATGTATGAATGTATCTATGTATGTATGTATCTATCTATATATTTATGTATGTATGTATGCATGTATGTATGTATGTATGTATGTATGTATGTATGTATGAATGTATCTATATATGTATGTATGTATGTATCTATGTATGTATGTATGTATGTATGTATCTATCTATCTATATATATGTTTATGTATGTATGTATCTATCTATCTATATGTTTATGTATGTATGTATCTATCTATATGTTTATGTATGTATGGAATTGGGGCCGCTCGATTAAAACAAATTATATAATCACAATTATTATAAAATTATATAATCACAATTATTTTGCCAAATGTTGAAATCCAAATTTGGAATACTATAAGCACAACTATAAATTGAATTTCCAATATGATTTTGAAGTCAATAACGAATAAATACTTACATTTGAACACAAATTGATATTACTATGTAAAATCTGAACGTGTCACATTAATTGTAGATAAAAACTTTAATAAGAATAAACAATAATAACTTGCAACACAATGCATTTTTGGAGAATTTTGTATTATCAATATAATTTGATCATTGTGTTCATAGTTCATATGTAATTTTGTTTATTTGAATTCAGTGATTTTAATTTAAATAGAATGGACATGATATATGTAGAAATGTATATTCAGATCATTTTTCATAACTAATTGTGTGATATAATATATTTTATGTTGAACACATCTTGATTTTCTGTGTTTACCTTTCTCTGGGATGTGAAGGGCACATGGAAGAGAGATGGGTGTAATGGAGTGTTGATACACCAGTGCTGATAGACTCCCTAACAATGACAAAACACAATCAGACCATGATTCACCTTTAAACTGAAGAACCATACAGACGTAAAACATCAGCAAGATCACCGCTACTCGGAATGATGCAGAAAAACATTTATGTTAGGATTTTTGACTTCTGAACCTCGCAGCTGGCTTTCCTTTTCTATGAAGACATGTTCAGAACACATCTGATGTTCTTCTGGAGTTTATTATAAAGATTGGACAGTATTGTTGTCTGAGTATTAGAATATGTGAATTGAAAAGCATTTTTTTCTGATCATGACCTTGTAAAGAAAGACTCCTGAACTAAAGTGAGTTACTTACCAAAGTATGGCTCGTTCTGACAGCCCTTGATCTTGACTCCTCGTGGCCCGGTCTCAATCAGAAAATGTCTAACCAGTTGATCTAGAGGATCTCCACCTGCACAGACAGGAAGTGACACTACTGCTGTGATTTGTGGATATTTAGATAAACATATGTAAGTGTTTACAGACACAAACTACCTCGAGATAAACAAAGCATGAGCTAATAACATCTGAGTTGTCAATATCATTAACATTCATCCAGTGCAAATTAAACAAAACATTATTCACACTTAAAATCCACAAATAATAATCTAATCAAATTTAAATATAAAATCAATTTATAGATTGCTAAAAAATGAACTGCACATTGCAGTATTTTTGTATAAGGCCATGCAGAGTAATATTTCTTACATAAATGTAATATTTTTGTGTTGTTTTTCAGAACAAATATCTAAAAATACACCTATATTTTTACCCCCACATAAAGAACATACATTTTTGTATTTTCTCTCAAAAATAAAAATTTATATCTCTATATCTCGATTTCCACAATACATTTTTTGCAGTGTATTACAAAAACACGAAGCATTATACTGAAATATAAACATTTTAAAATAAATACATTTAGTTAATACTTTTAGTGCCTTACACTCATGTTTGTGTTGAGGCAACATTTCTAATTTTCATTTAGAGTAATATATTTGTATATAGGTAATTAAGGGCCGAAATTGGATTTAGAGTAACAGAAATACTTTTTGTTAGGGGGAAAAATAAACAATATAGTACATTACCTATATCAAATATATCTATGTAACTGTACATCATAATCTTGCCACAAAAACAAATGTTATACATGCATTTGTTGCAGTGTATTACAAGGACTAGAATAACATAATAGTTCTCATGAATTAAAATCATGAATATATATTATAAATATTCTGATCAGTACGGGATGTCATCTAGAGACATTTAGGAACTTTCTTGACTTGACTTTCAAGTGAAAAGAGATATCAGTGCAATATTTAGTGTTTAGTTTCAGATGCAGTTGTGTGTTTCCTGTGCAGATACACAACATGAATGTTTGTCTCAGGAAATGCCTGAGTGTGTCTTACCTTTGCTGCTGTGGTTGTTGATGTTTGGGGGTGGGCAAGCAACTTTCAGAGCCAGGCCGTAAGCCCCCTGGAATGAGTTACTGTCTCGTATGAGGAACGTTCCTGGCTCTCTTTCCTTCAGTGCTGCTATAGCTGTTGAACATAGGTTAAACATTCCAAATGAAACACACATGGAACAGCCATCTCATGCAGCTGTAGTTAAATTGACAGTTCTCTTAACCTTTATTCACTCTCAATTTAAAACTCTTTTCTGTGGAACGCAAGGAAGATATTAAGAGAAATAGTCAATAGGTAGTCAATTGGTCCAATGTTGTTCATTCTTCAAAATATCTTCTTTTTTGTAGTGTTAAAGATAGAATGAATAAATAACATAAAATACAAATATATATTTTCTTAAGGTCTCACCTTGTTCTCTTGAGATGCCAGGTTTATACCAAAACTTTGAGCTGTCCTGCACAAATTTCACACTGACACGGCTGCCAATATCTTCCTCCCCACCGTTATCCCCCTGTCCTGTCAACTCCCCCACTGATGGAGAGAACGTAACGTGGTGCTGTCCAGAAGGCTGGTGACCCATGGATGCCCTCATTGTTCCAGATCGCCCGTTGGGTGAGCCGGGCAAACCAGACGGCCGGCGTTTCTCAGGCAGGGGAGGCTGCGGAACGGCCGGGTAGGTGCCCGGTGGAGGAGACGGGGTGCAGCCTGATGGGGAAACAGGGAAAGTGGGGGTGGAGTAAGGGCTGCCGTCCATACTGGAGCAAGAAAGCGAGCTTTCAGTACTTAACATTAACTTCCTGCCGAGGGTGGCGAATCCTGGCACGGGCGGTTCAGGGCTTTCATGGTTGGCGGGTTTGGAGACGTCTGGTTCAGTTGATGCTGATTCTCCGTCACTCTGTAAGTGAGGTGTGATTGATACATCAGAGATGGTTTGTAGTGTTGTTTGTGTGACAGTCTCTGGTTGTGTCTGTGGGGTTTCTCCACGTGGTGGCGCTGTAACAGCAGTAGGTGAGCAGTTCGTGGGTGGTTGTGCGGATTCTGATGGAGGGGTTTGAAGGACGGGGTGTTCTGGTGTGGTGGGGATTTGTGGGGTTGGAGGCGGGGAATAAGTGGCGTGAGTTGTGGGCATGGCTGGGAGAGGATGTGTCTCTGGACTCTCCTGATTGGATGGAAGAGAAGCCTGTTGAAGCCCCTGGGATTGCTGGACCAGTGGGTGTTGTCTGTCATGATTGTTCTCGCTTTTTATTTCCCTCAAGTCATACTCACGGACACTGGTACTGGAGCTGTAAATAATAACTTGACTTTAAAACTTAACATTAAATTAAGTGTATTTTTGAGTAATATAAACACAATATTCAGGTTTATTACCTCTCCTGGGTTCGTAAAGGGCTGCTGGTGTGGACAGGTGTTGGAGGTCCTGAAATCTCGGAAGGTGTGGCATATGGAGCATGTGGGTCATGATTTGTCCGTCGTAAGGAACCATGGGTAATGTTAGTACGCCACCCTATGGCATCTGCACCGGGGCAATCTGATGGGAGAGATGACATGGAAAACTAATTTCTAGAGAGGAAATCAGTCAATTGAAACAGTATATGTGTTTAGTTTTTTAGTGTGAAAATTAAAATACTCTTAAATTAAGATGTTTGGCCGTCATTTCATGTCAGATGTATGATTGTGGATAGAATCATGGCCTAGTGTTTAAAGAGTTTGACTTCTAACCCTAGGGTTGAGGGTTCAAGTTTCGGACGATAATATCATGACTTAGATGCCCTTGATCAAGACACTGAACCCCCAACTGCTCCGCGGGCGCCACAGTATAAATGTTTGCCCACTGTAGTGTTGCCAAATCTTCAGTGGTAAAGTCATGTGGTCCAATACAAAACTTGTACTTTCAGGTTCGATCGTTAAATGCAGTGTTTTACACATGTGATTATGTGAGGTAATAACCATACACAAACTTAAACACATATGTATTTTGGTAATTGTAGTTGTCAATGCATATTTAGAATCTCTCACCTGTATTTGTGTTAGATGTGTACTGGTGAGGGTGTGTATCTGTCTGGTTGTCTGTAGGTCCACCAGCATGATGTGTGGGACCGGGACCAGCGGCAGAGGTAGGAGGTAGGGGTGACGTGGACTCAGACTGATATCCTGATGCGTATCCACGGCTCTCTGAGGGCGATGGCTGGTAGGGTGAGCAGGGGCATGTCTGGTGTGGTGTCTGGTACCCGCTTGAGCTGCTGCTGTATTTGAGGTCCAGATGGGTGTGAGAGTGAGATCGAGAGGGTTCAGGGTATGCGGGATGGCCGGCGGGTAGAGGATCGAAGTTAAACGCAGGTAGGTCATGTCCGTGGGGACTGTAGGGAGATACGGTGACCCGTCGGTGCCAATACTCGGCCTCTCGTTCTCTCTCCCAATGCAGCTCTGCTTCCCTGTCTCTTTCCCAATGGAGTGACATTTCACGGCCCCTCCTGAGTCCCGCCTCCCGGTCCCATAACTCTGTCCCTCTCTGAATGTCAGACTCTCTGCCACGCCGTAAGCCAGGGTCACGGTGGAGCTCCGCTTCCCTTTCCCAGTGCAGTCCTGCCTCTCGGTCCAATCGGAGAGTGTGGAAATCTTCCCGGCGAAGACAGCAATCCCGACAGGGACAGCCGGGAGGCACAAGGCCGTCTACCATCATGACTTCATGGTAGGGGCTGGTGGGCTTGGGGTGATGTGAATGGTTGTGATGATGGTGGGGGTATGGGATGTAGTCATCAGCCCTGCAGAGCAAGTGGCCATTGGGTGACACACTGTGTGGATGTGGGCTGATGTCTTGGGAAGGATACGAACAGAGGTGACGTGAGGGTCCCTCCGAGCAAGTGCGATGAAGATAGTGCTGTGGACCTTGCTGGCGGTCCCAGAGAAGGTCTGGAGGTGGCAGCGACTGATGAGTATGGGAACCATGATGTTGGCAAAGCCCTATGACAGATGACGTACTTGGAGAGGGCGTCCCAATGTGTCCATTAGCGGTCCCGGCTCGATCGAGGCAGTAGCCGTTGGATAAATGATGGAGTCCGTCGCATCCAGGCTCCAGGCACCGCTGGGACCGATAGCCCACCCGACACGAACACGAACGGCCTAACCCCAGTGACCCCGTCCGCACCGGAGGCAAAGAATCGCCATCGTCCAATATGGCCGTCTCTCGGTCGCGATCTCTTCCCACTCCTTCACCCTCTATTCCTCCCAGCAGACGCTCGAGCTCCTCCCTCTCCTGCTGGGTAGGAGGGGCCGGTCGGGTTGGTTCATCGAGGCGGTCGGCAGGGACGGAAGAGTGTTCGGAATCGATGCTGACAGACAGCAGGTGACTGGGCAGCTCATCTGAGATCCTCGCAGGACTTCCGTTGGTGGACGGATGGGAGGCGGATGCCGCAGCCCGGCGCTTTTTGACCTGTGCATACAGACTCCCATCAAGAGGCCCTCGTGTGTGCGCGATATCTACTGGAATGTACAAAACGGTATCTGAGATGATTAGAAAGAGGACACAAGATCCTTCAGCTAGAAAATCTATTTCACGATGTAGTAGGATGTTTAGTCAATGTTTTCTCAAGTTGGTGGCTGTACCTTACTGCAAAGCCACCAGTTTCACTATTAACAAGAGTTTCTGGATTCTACACATAAACCTTTGATTCATGTTTCTACTACACTTTGTAGATGTTTTATTACCATCTAAGCTGTCTTGGTTTCTCTGATTAAAGTTTTCATAGGAGTCCCAGCGCACCACAGGATCATTTGTGTTGTAGTCCACACTCACAGAGGGATCATTCCTCTGACTCGCTCTACCTGAATCACAAACACAAGTACAATCAAAATCGAATTTATGTGGATAATCCAGTTAATCAACATCAGCATTAAACTGCTGTCACTTCTAAACATCTACATCTTAGCTTAAAACATTAAATTACAGATTATTTGACGTGAGTTTAACACAAATGGAACTATTTCCTGATTGTTTCAGCACTGATCGTTTAGGTACTTTCTTAAGAACTTTATTTTTACTTCCCAAAATACAAGTTGTATTAAAATACACAATAACAATATTTTAAAAATGTTATCATTAATTATTAATACTTTTTTTTTAAATCGATCCTATGCCAGAAGTGAATTGGGAATATTAAACATATTAACAGTAAAGTGAGTTTTAAAAGCTTTATTTGAACTTGTATCCTGTGAGTTAAAAAAGTAGATTAAATCACTGTTTGATAAAGAGAGAAAAAGGTTTATCTCACCTTTGATCTTCTCTGGTCCAGATGAAAACACAAACTCCACTATAGCATCTGAGGGAAATCTATCATCTGTAGCAAGAATTCTCAGTATTAGTCATTAGACGATTATTTCCAACTTCCAAACATAATGGTCCACTGTGGCATGTTTAATATTGCATCACACTGCAAGTATAATTCAAATGTATACAGAGTTTCAGCACCAGTATACACACTGCACATCTCATTATAATAATGATTAATGTCAAAGAATTTTCCCAGACATTTACAAGCATCTGGAGGAAGACCATAGAGAATCCACTGTCACATATCTCATCTCAATAATGCAGCTGTGGTCAGCAGGTGTTGCTCAGTAGGAATAAAGACCATAATTTAGGTTTCTGCACCCTAAAAACACTCAGCTGATATCCCATATGTTTTGGGTTTGATGCGTTTAAAACCATATCTGCTAACAGACAGCTCTGTTTTTCTATCCGATGTAGAAGAGTTTGGCATGTTTACTATGAATGTACCTGAACAGGCTTCATCCAGCTCGCTTTTGCCAAACCACAACTGAGCTCCATGTATCGTGCATGTATGAAACTGAAGTCGAAACACGGTGTCCCTCTCGGCAGCCTGAACGCGTCTGTGATAACACTTTACCTACAAGAGAGACAGAGAGGATGAAGGAGGAGAGAGAGTGAGAGAGAGAGAGAGAGAGAGAGAGAGAGAGAGAGAGAGAGAGAGAGAGACCAGAGAGAGAGACCAGAGAGAGAGACCAGAGATAGACCAGAGAGAGACCAGAGAGAGAGAGAGAGACCAGAGAGAGACCAGAGAGAGAGAGACCAGAGAGAGAGATACCAGAGAGAGAGAGAGACCAGAGAGAGAGAGACCAGAGAGAGAGAGAGAGACCAGAGAAAGAGAGAAAGAGACCAGAGAGAGAGAGAGATCAGAGAGAGAGAGAGACCAGAGAGAGAGAGAGACCAGAAAGAGAGAGAGTCCAGAGAGAGAGAGA
>CM065671.1:15278437-15341403 GCA_033220385.1 Triplophysa yarkandensis | reverse complement strand
AGATGCTGAAGTGTGCCGCAGAGAAATTCAGCTTCGACTGAGCTTGCCATAACCTATTTTTCCTTTGCTATTTTTTTTGACACGGGTTCAAACGATCCTCTTAAATACCACCAACACTCACTCCTACTGCTGGCTTGACTGACCTGAAAACAGTAATTAAAAAGATTTCCATGCATCAACATGCTGCAGGAGCGTAAAGGATGTGCTTCCATCTAAAGGGTTTGTCCTGAATTACAGCAACAAACAAGACTGACATGTTAGGTGTATCTTCAACAGAAGCACAAGCTTTTTGTATGTCAAAACTCATGGTTGAAAGGGAACTCAAGTAGACATGAAGCCATGGGACTTCTGGTAAAACTAACAATAGCTTTTTCACAACTGGGACACGATGTCACCGTCAATCTCAAGAGAGAGAGAGAGAGAGGATTTTAGAATGATGATGAAGCCTGGCCCGTCTTTCACAACAATTAAGCAATGAAGGTTGTCTTTAATCAAATATAAATAAAAGTTTTGTCATGATTTCTTAGTTTGTATGTTACAAAAAACAAGCAGATCAAATTCTAATGAGTGGAATTTACCTGCCGTTTATTCTGTGGTTTGATTTTAAGATATCAATGTTGTCCAGGACAAAACAAAAAGATAACAATATATGTGATGACTATTTTAATAACTAAAATGAATGTATGTGTATAAAATATTTAATAGTGTAGTGTGAAACATTCCTGTCATATATTTAATCTTAGTCAATGCGTTATTAATACTTAAAATAACATAATTTTAAAGAGCCAATATAATATTTACACTGTATTTATAAAAATACACAATTACACAAAAAATGCGAAATATACAAATATAAGTTGAACTAACGATCAAAGATCGATGGTATATAGAACTTATTTAACAGACCATTCCAGAGACTCAAAGCATGAAGTTTACATGAAATCACCAAAAATATGATTCCTGAACCCATGTGCAAATGTAAATATCGTGTTGCGCGAAAGTGGATATAAACTTGTTTTCTGTGCAGTATTTAACGTATAAAACTACAGAGAATCTTTTATATAATATCTTTCATTTCAGCACATAAATGCAAATAGAAATGATATTAGAATATTGTAAGTAGTTTATAGGATGAGACAAAATAACAATTGACAGTCCTTGAAGTGTTCTTTTAACTTCTTGACTGCACATGGGTATATTGTGCAATGTCTGTACATGACCATATCTGAGTATATTAGCACATCACAGCACACCAACATTCAAGAACTAACAAACAGAGTGGGCATCCATAAGACATGGAGATGTGAAGCAGTGTCACCTGTCGTTTGATGAAGCTGGAGGTGGTGTCGGAAGAAGTGCTGCCATCTGAACGTTTAAAGCGACCCTTGCGCTTCGGCAACTTTCGCGGTAACTAAGAGGAGATATTCACAGGATAACAAACAGTCATTCTCTGTCGGCTTATAATAAGACAAGGGCTGTTGTCTGGAGGGTCCTATGGAATGTCTCTTACTTTTAGTGAATGCTTGGGAACTAGTTGACTAACTAACCTGATAACACACATATATCTGGCTGACGTCTATCGGATTTCTGCTTTTACATCTGAGAGACTTTGTTTGCTTATCTGCAATACATCTCTTAATCGTCTGCTGTCAGATGCAAATAGACGTGTAGAAGATGTCTGTAAGATGTTCTTGATTTAGACAAGACGTGCAGATCTTTATAAGATGTTAAGCAGATGATTTTAAACACAGTAGATCTTTAGCAGACATCTTACAGACATACCTGTGCTATCTGGGTCAAGAAGTCTTAACCTTTAATAAATTAAGAAGTCTTAATGTATAATGCCTTGCAACATGGCACAACAAAATGAAAATCAAAGAAAGCAGGTAAAGGAAAACTTACTGTATGCATTAATCACATTGGCTATATATATATCATATATATGTGTGTGTGTGTGTGTGGTGTGTGTGTGTGTTATATATATATCACATTGCACATATAGAGACCTATTGTCCGGATCAACATCCATTTCTAAATCTAAACACCTTACACACAACTATGACATCGGTCAGCAGACGTCTCGAAGATGTATTCAGATAAGCAAACAATGTCTTACAGATAAAAAAGCACATGTCAAAGAGACGCCTTCCAGAAATGTGCAAGACATAGTTTGCTCATCTAAAATCTGCATTCAGGGATGACAGAAGAACTTTTAATGTTGATGTTCATTTCTTGATAAGACAAATGAGCAGGAAGGCTTTGGCTACAGGTGAGAAACAAAAAGACTTCCTACTGACATT
Source organism: Triplophysa yarkandensis (assembly GCA_033220385.1). Classification (NCBI taxonomy): domain Eukaryota; kingdom Metazoa; phylum Chordata; class Actinopteri; order Cypriniformes; family Nemacheilidae; genus Triplophysa; species Triplophysa yarkandensis. The sequence continues at coordinate 15,339,103 of CM065671.1, read as the reverse complement.
TAACACATAATAACAATAAGCAGAATAACAATGAAAGCCTAAAGATGCTTAAGGATGCTTAAGGATGCTTAAGATGCTGGGCCTGCAGGATGAGGCCCTGGATGCGCTCAGGAATGTCAGGGCGGAATGAAGAGAGCACTGATGCAGAAGGACCATTAAAGCATCTTATCATCGTAAACACACAAGTGTAAGATGCTTTACATCAACAGCTCAATGCATTAAATGCACATTTGTTTAACCCCATGCAGATATAAGAGGAGCTCTCTTTTAATGCATGACAGCTCCGACAACAAGTAGGCAGAATTTTCACATCTATGAGATGATATTGGAATAGCCCAGAACATCTTACCTGGAAATAGTGCGACTGAGACGCGTTTTTCCAGCCCAGACAGAGGGGTCTGCAGAAGATTTGGGACATCTTTACTTGCACCATCTATTAGAGAGCGCAGGGAGGGCGGGGCATGGAGGCAGCGGAGCTTCAGCAGCAGCGAGCAGACACACATGTGTCTATCCTGGAACATGACGACACGTGTGAAGACCCTAAACATCCATACAGGACTAATCCAGAATCCAGAGATCAAATGCATGTGTGCAAATGTGTGCAATGCGTGTGTCACATTCACCTCTCCTGCTGTCAGGAGGACTCTCTGTCTCCCCCTAATGCACACTATAGTTGCCCCCTTGTGTCTCTTGTGTTGTGTGCATCCTTATCAGGGCAAGAGTTACAAGAGTTACTTAAGAATTCAAGATTGATATTAGGTTTACACACGCACACGCACGCACGCACGCACACACGCACGCACGCACGCACACACACACACACACACACACACACACACACACACACACACACACACACACACACACTCTGACAAACACTCTGACACACACAAACACTCTGACACACACACACACTCACACACACACACACACACACACACACACACACACACACACACACTCTGACACACACACACACACACACACACACACACACACACACTCTGACAAACACTCTGACACACACACACACACACATTGACAAACACTTTGACACACACACACACACACACACAAACACACGCACACACTCTGACAAACACTCTGACACACACACACACACACACACACAAACACACACACACACACACTCTGACAAACACTCTGACACACACACACACAAACACACACACACTCTCTCTGACACACACACACACACACACACACACACACACACACACACACACACACACACACACACACTGACAAACACTCTGACACACACACACACACACACACACACACACACACACACACACACACACACACTCTGACAAACACTCTGACACACACACACACACACTCTGACAAACACTCTGACACACACACACACACACACACACACACACACACACACACACACACACACACACACACACACACTCTGACAAACACTCTGACACACACACACACACACACACACACAAATATATCAAACAAAATATTGCATAATTTTGTGATTTTAAATTAAATAAAAATAAATATAACATTTTGTGTAAACAATACTTGTAAATATGTCTTAAAGAACATATTCATGTATAATGTGTGTTATGTTAATGTGTCTATGGAGACAAATGTCCCATATACAGTTAATTATTAAATGTACTACATTCATTGACTACTGTTCTTGTGTTCAACCTCAGAAATTTGTTTATGCATTTAATTCATATTTATTTTGAGAAATATCTTATTGGTTTTATTTCCATACGACAAGTGAGTGGGGGGTCCAGTGTTGTTTGGTTACTAACATTCTACAAAATATCTCTTTTGCAGAACATCTCAAATATTTCCTTACCTAGAGTGTGTGTTTGCTTAACCAAACCATTAGATGGCCCCAGTGACTAAAATAACACAAACACACAATATTTGTCAGAATTTGTTGTTCAGTTGTACATGTTACAAAGGTTTTGTGCAACAAAACTATCAATAAAATAACAAAACTGTCTTTTTGATGAAAGACTATTTAAATCAAAACAGTGTGAACATTTTTCATTCATTGTTTTGTTATTTTTTTTTTACAAACTTTAACTTATTATGTGTACATTATGTCTTTCTCATCTCAATCTTTACATTTGTCACAACCTGTCGACTGAAGACCAGACGACTGCAGAATCCCAGACATCCCATTCTGTCTGCTTTCTCAGAGACAAAACAACAACAGAAGATTCCTACCGTTAGTTTCATTATCACGGTTATTTAGGGCCGTTTAATGGAACGTGTACTAAAATACTGTAATACTTAAAGTAAGCCCACCGTGAAATAGAATGTGATATCCTGAAGCGGTTGGGTTACCGGCTGTGTCTCCTGTGGGTTTACATCCTTCAGTGTCAGGACTGCTGACAGTCACAACACAATCTCCAAACATCTGTACAACATAACTGCCATCTGGGAACATAAATACAGTCAAACAGTTAAAAATAAGTCCTTAAATTAGTTAAACTTTTTTGACAGAGTTGTAAATAAATGTTACAACCTAGTCACAACTACATTAATAAAGAAAGTCATGTTATTAAGCTTTTGATTCATACATGACCTTTCCTAAAAACACACAGGAACACAAAAAGGAACCTGATGTATTCCTAGATGCTTTTATTAATCAAATTTCAAAAATGAGAATTCTATTATTATTTACTTTATAAACTTTATGACTTTACATCTGAAAATCACAAATAAGATATTTGGAAAGAATGTTGGTAATATTTCTCTTTCCTCAACCAAACAAAGAAATTCATATAAGTTTTAAACAAATAGAACAAATATCATGTTTTTTTTTAAATGTTACTGTTTTAATACAGTGTCATCAACCATTACAGTTCTATATTACATTCTACATCATTACATTTAGACCCAAAAGTTTGGACACATTCTATACCGTTACTATTAAAATAACTCAATTAGAAAATATGTAATTTATTATAATTACTTGCATGAAAGAAGTGTCAAAAGCTCCATTTTGTATTCACTTGGGTTGCTTTATACTTTATTTAAACTTTATAACGGGGATATAAAAATTCTCTCTCGAGAAATCTGCATATATGTCTTTGTTTGGTCGAACAATAAGATATTTGTAAAATTGTGGATTTACATAGAAGAAAAAAACTGTAATGATAGTCAATGGTGCCGCAGACATTGTTCCTATATTCTTTAAAATAACTTCAAGATACCATATTTTAAATATAAGAATAATGTTTCTTCTCTGGAAGACAACAGTGCCTCTCAGTCAATATTAAGATAAATGTTCTGATTTGTGTTTTTCAGAAACAACATACGGGTGAATAATTCATGACAGAATTTGGGGAAATGATTCCTTTTACACTTTTTAATTTTATAATTCCTTAATATGAGAGAAATACAATCACAGATTTATGGACATCATAAAGAGAGTAAACTGATTAAAGATGTGAACTGATGTGATGATCTATAAAAGTTTAATGACACAATTAAGACGGGTGAGGGGTCTCTGAGGGTCATTAAAGGAGTTGACCATGGGCCTAAAGACCCCCAAGGGAGAAAAGCTTAAGATTTCACACTTAATATCCTAATCCCTTTTTATTGATAAACGTAAGCTAACGTATAATCAAAGCCAAGTTTACATTTTTCAGAGTAATTTATATTAAATATATTTGATCACAAAGCCAATGTTGTTTTGTGAATTATTATGAGAAAGTGTTAATCTCTATGCACCAGATGATGGTGGCAGTAGAGGTCCATCGCTTGATGCTCTCTGGGCTGGGAGAGAGAGAGAGAGAGAGAGAGAGAGAGAGAGAGAGAGAGAGAGAGAGAGAGAGAGACCAGAGAGACCAGAGAGACCAGAGAGACCAGAGAGACCAGAGAGAGACCAGAGAGAGAGAGAGAGAGAGAGAGAGAGAGAGAGAGACCAGAGAGAGAGAGAGAGAGACCAGAGAGAGAGAGAGAGAGAGAGAGAGAGAGAGAGAGAGAGAGAGAGAGAGAGAGACCAGAGAGACCAGAGAGACCAGAGAGACCAGAGAGACCAGAGAGAGACCAGAGAGAGAGAGAGAGACCAGAGAGAGAGGCCAGAGAGACCAGAGAGAGAAAGGGAGAGAGAGAGAGACCAGAGAGAGAGACCAGAGAGAGAGAGAGAGAGAGACCAGAGAGAGAGAGAGAGAGAGAGACCAGAGAGAGAGAGAGAGACCAGAGAGAGAGGCCAGAGAGACCAGAGAGAGAAAGGGAGAGAGAGAGAGACCAGAGAGAGAGACCAGAGAGAGAGAGAGAGAGACCAGAGAGAGAAAGGGAGAGAGAGAGAGACCAGAGAGAGAGAGAGAGAGAGAGACCAGAGAGACCAGAGAGAGACCAGAGAGAGAGAGAGAGACCAGAGAGAGAGGCCAGAGAGACCAGAGAGAGAAAGGGAGAGAGACCAGAGAGAGAGAGAGAGAGACCAGAGAGAGAGAGAGAGAGAGACCAGAGAGAGAGAGACCAGAGAGAGACCAGAGAGAGAGAGAGACCAGAGAGAGAGAGAGAGACCAGAGAGAGAGAGACAGAGACCAGAGAGAGAGAGACAGAGACCAGAGAGAGAGACCAGAGAGAGAGACCAGAGAAAGAGACCAGAGGGAGAGACCAGAGAGAGAGACCAGAGAGAGAGACCAGAGAGAGAGAGAGAGAGAGACCAGAGAGAGAGAGAGAGACCAGAGAGAGAGACCAGAGAAAGAGACAGAGAGAGAGAGAGACCAGAGAGAGACCAGAGAGAGAGAGAGAGACCAGAGAGAGAGAGAGCGGACCAGAGAGAGAGAGAGAGAGAGAGACCAGAGAGAGAGAGAGAGCGACCAGAGAGAGAGACCAGAGAGAGACAGACCAGAGAGAAAGACCAGAGAGAGACCAGATAGAGAAAGGGAGAGAGAGAGAGACCAGAGAGAGAGAGAGACCAGAGAGAGAGAGAGAGAGAGAGAGAGAGAGAGAGAGAGAGAGAGAGAGAGAGAGAGACCAGAGAGAGACCAGAGAGAGAGAGACCAGAGAGACCATGGAGAGAGAGAGAGAGAGGGAGAGAGAGAGAGAGAGACCAGAGAGACCATGGAGAGAGAGAGAGAGAGAGAGAGAGAGAGAGAGAGAGAGAGAGAGAGAGAGAGGGAGAGAGAGAGAGAGAGAGAGAGGGAGGAGCATGAGTTCATAATGAGTGAGTAAGGTCGAGTGAATCTCTTCGGGTCTCAGTCTGGGTTCTGTGTTGTTGTTCTGAGCTGTGATGAGAGATTAACTTCCGCTTTATTAATAAATGAAAGATAAAGATTGACAGCGGATGTGTGTGTGTGTGTGTGTCTGTGTGTGTGTGTTAGTGTTGTGTGTGTCAGTGAAACACAAGAATGGAGAGAGGAGAAATAAAAGAGAAATGTCCTCGCGCTCCGTCTCCGGCGAGACCCAAACATGAGTCCGGCTGGGCTCCCTCGAGACCCCGCGGCGGGACCGGAACACCGAGCGCTAAACCGGCACACATTCCTCGGTCCAGACGCGGTCCGGTCTCCGGTAAACCCGACCGGAAGAAACCCAGCGCCGGGAAGTCCAACAGACCGAGTCAAGATTCGAGTTTGGGTTCCGAGGATCTGAGCAGAGATTCCGGTTGTGTTTCCGGTAAACCGGCGGACAGCAGCTCTGAGATATCGGACTGCGCTTCTGAGGAGAACTCGGACACCGGGACCCGCCGGCCGGGAGCGGAACCAGCCGCGGGGAGCGACCGACTCACGGGAGGGATGGAGTCCGGGGAGGGGAGCCTCTGTCCCGGGGAGGAGCGCTCGGTCGCCTCGCTGGACGGCAGAATCCCCGGCAGCTCTTCTTTGGCGTTCTCAGAGCTGACAGAAGAGTTCATGAATGAAGAACTGATCCGAGACAACGAAGAGCTCCGCTCTGAAAACGATTATTTAAAGGTCAGAGTTCAACTACACAATTAATGACACAACACAACACAACACAACTAATCATACAGATGATGGAGTTGTGTGTACAGATGATGGAGTTGTGTACAGATGATGAGTTGTGTGTACAGATGATGGAGTTGTGTACAGATGATGGAGTTGTGTACAGATGATGGAGTTGTGTGTACAGATGATGGAGTTGTGTGTACAGATGATGGAGTTGTGTGTACAGATGATGGAGTTGTGTGTACAGATGATGGAGTTGTGTGTACAGATGATGGAGTTGTGTGTATAGATGATGGAGTTGTGTGTACAGATGATGGAGTTGTGTGTATAGATGATGGAGTTGTGTGTACAGATGATGGAGTTGTGTGTACAGATGATGGAGTTGTGTGTATAGATGATGGAGTTGTGTGTACAGATGATGGAGTTGTGTGTATAGATGATGGAGTTGTGTGTACAGATGATGGAGTTGTGTGTATAGATGATGGAGTTGTGTGTACAGATGATGGAGTTGTGTGTACAGATGATGGAGTTGTGTGTACAGATGATGGAGTTGTGTGTACAGATGATGGAGTTGTGTACAGATGATGGAGTTGTGTACAGATGATGGAGTTGTGTACAGATGATGGAGTTGTGTGTACAGATGATGGAGTTGTGTGTATAGATGATGGAGTTGTGTACAGATGATGGAGTTGTGTACAGATGATGGAGTTGTGTGTACTGATGATGGAGTTGTGTACAGATGATGGAGTTGTGTACAGATGATGGAGTTGTGTACAGATGATGGAGTTGTGTGTACAGATGATGGAGTTGTGTACAGATGATGGAGTTGTGTACAGATGATGGAGTTGTGTGTACAGATGATGGAGTTGTGTACAGATGATGGAGTTGTGTGTACAGATGATGGAGTTGTGTGTATAGATGATGGAGTTGTGTACAGATGATGGAGTTGTGTACAGATGATGGAGTTGTGTGTACAGATGATGGAGTTGTGTGTACAGATGATGGAGTTGTGTGTACAGATGATGGAGTTGTGTGTATAGATGATGGAGTTGTGTACAGATGATGGAGTTGTGTACAGATGATGGAGTTGTGTGTACTGATGATGGAGTTGTGTACAGATGATGGAGTTGTGTACAGATGATGGAGTTGTGTGTACTGATGATGGAGTTGTGTACAGATGATGAGTTGTGTACAGATGATGGAGTTGTGTACAGATGATGGAGTTGTGTGTACAGATGATGCAGTTGTGTGTACAGATGATGGAGTTGTGTGTACAGATGATGAGTTGTGTACAGATGATGAGTTGTGTACAGATGATGAGTTGTGTACAGATGATGAGTTGTGTACAGATGATGGAGTTGTGTGTACAGATGATGCAGTTGTGTGTACAGATGATGGAGTTGTGTGTACAGATGATGAGTTGTGTACAGATGATGAGTTGTGTACAGATGATGAGTTGTGTACAGATGATGGAGTTGTGTACAGATGATGGAGTTGTGTACAGATGATGGAGTTGTGTACAGATGATGGAGTTGTGTGTACAGATGATGGAGTTGTGTGTACAGATGATGCAGTTGTGTATAGATGATGGAGTTGTGTGTACAGATGATGGAGTTGTGTGTACAGATGATGGAGTTGTGTGTACAGATGATGGAGTTGTGTGTACAGATGATGGAGTTGTGTGTACAGATGATGGAGTTGTGTGTACAGATGATGGAGTTGTGTGTACAGATGATGGAGTTGTGTACAGATGATGGAGTTGTGTACAGATGATGGAGTTGTGTGTACAGATGATGGAGTTGTGTGTACAGATGATGGAGTTGTGTACAGATGATGGAGTTGTGTGTACAGATGATGGAGTTGTGTGTACAGATGATGGAGTTGTGTGTACAGATGATGGAGTTGTGTGTACAGATGATGGAGTTGTGTGTACAGATGATGGAGTTGTGTACAGATGATGGAGTTGTGTGTACAGATGATGGAGTTGTGTGTACAGATGATGGAGTTGTGTGTACAGATGATGGAGTTGTGTACAGATGATGGAGTTGTGTGTACAGATGATGGAGTTGTGTGTACAGATGATGGAGTTGTGTGTACAGATGATGGAGTTGTGTGTACAGATGATGGAGTTGTGTACAGATGATGGAGTTGTGTACAGATGATGGAGTTGTGTACAGATGATGGAGTTGTGTACAGATGATGGAGTTGTGTGTACAGATGATGGAGTTGTGTGTACAGATGATGGAGTTGTGTACAGATGATGGAGTTGTGTACAGATGATGGAGTTGTGTACAGATGATGGAGTTGTGTGTACAGATGATGGAGTTGTGTACAGATGATGGAGTTGTGTACAGATGATGGAGTTGTGTACAGATGATGGAGTTGTGTACAGATGATGGAGTTGTGTGTACAGATGATGGAGTTGTGTACAGATGATGGAGTTGTGTGTACAGATGATGGAGTTGTGTGTATAGATGATGGAGTTGTGTGTACAGATGATGGAGTTGTGTGTATAGATGATGGAGTTGTGTGTACAGATGATGGAGTTGTGTACAGATGATGGAGTTGTGTGTACAGATGATGGAGTTGTGTACAGATGATGGAGTTGTGTGTACAGATGATGGAGTTGTGTGTACAGATGATGGAGTTGTGTACAGATGATGGAGTTGTGTACAGATGATGGAGTTGTGTACAGATGATGGAGTTGTGTGTACAGATGATGGAGTTGTGTGTACAGATGATGGAGTTGTGTACAGATGATGGAGTTGTGTACAGATGATGGAGTTGTGTGTACAGATGATGGAGTTGTGTACAGATGATGGAGTTGTGTGTACAGATGATGGAGTTGTGTACAGATGATGGAGTTGTGTACAGATGATGGAGTTGTGTACAGATGATGGAGTTGTGTGTACAGATGATGGAGTTGTGTGTACAGATGATGCAGTTGTGTGTACAGTTGATGCAGTTGTGTGTACAGATGATGCAGTTGTGTACAGATGATGGAGTTGTGTGTACAGATGATGGAGTTGTGTACAGATGATGGAGTTGTGTGTACAGATGATGGAGTTGTGTGTACAGATGATGGAGTTGTGTGTACAGATGATGGAGTTGTGTGTACAGATGATGGAGTTGTGTACAGATGATGGAGTTGTGTGTACAGATGATGGAGTTGTGTGTACAGATGATGGAGTTGTGTACAGATGATGGAGTTGTGTGTACAGATGATGCAGTTGTGTGTACAGATGATGGAGTTGTGTGTACAGATGATGAGTTGTGTACAGATGATGAGTTGTGTACAGATGATGAGTTGTGTACAGATGATGAGTTGTGTACAGATGATGGAGTTGTGTGTACAGATGATGCAGTTGTGTGTACAGATGATGGAGTTGTGTGTACAGATGATGAGTTGTGTACAGATGATGAGTTGTGTACAGATGATGAGTTGTGTACAGATGATGGAGTTGTGTACAGATGATGGAGTTGTGTACAGATGATGGAGTTGTGTACAGATGATGGAGTTGTGTGTACAGATGATGGAGTTGTGTGTACAGATGATGCAGTTGTGTATAGATGATGGAGTTGTGTGTACAGATGATGGAGTTGTGTGTACAGATGATGGAGTTGTGTGTACAGATGATGGAGTTGTGTGTACAGATGATGGAGTTGTGTGTACAGATGATGGAGTTGTGTGTACAGATGATGGAGTTGTGTACAGATGATGGAGTTGTGTACAGATGATGGAGTTGTGTACAGATGATGGAGTTGTGTGTACAGATGATGGAGTTGTGTGTACAGATGATGGAGTTGTGTGTACAGATGATGGAGTTGTGTACAGATGATGGAGTTGTGTGTACAGATGATGGAGTTGTGTGTACAGATGATGGAGTTGTGTGTACAGATGATGGAGTTGTGTACAGATGATGGAGTTGTGTACAGATGATGGAGTTGTGTGTACAGATGATGGAGTTGTGTGTACAGATGATGGAGTTGTGTACAGATGATGGAGTTGTGTGTACAGATGATGGAGTTGTGTGTACAGATGATGGAGTTGTGTGTACAGATGATGGAGTTGTGTGTACAGATGATGGAGTTGTGTACAGATGATGGAGTTGTGTACAGATGATGGAGTTGTGTACAGATGATGGAGTTGTGTACAGATGATGGAGTTGTGTGTACAGATGATGGAGTTGTGTACAGATGATGGAGTTGTGTACAGATGATGGAGTTGTGTACAGATGATGGAGTTGTGTGTACAGATGATGGAGTTGTGTACAGATGATGGAGTTGTGTACAGATGATGGAGTTGTGTACAGATGATGGAGTTGTGTGTACAGATGATGGAGTTGTGTACAGATGATGGAGTTGTGTGTACAGATGATGGAGTTGTGTGTATAGATGATGGAGTTGTGTGTACAGATGATGGAGTTGTGTGTATAGATGATGGAGTTGTGTGTACAGATGATGGAGTTGTGTACAGATGATGGAGTTGTGTGTACAGATGATGGAGTTGTGTACAGATGATGGAGTTGTGTGTACAGATGATGGAGTTGTGTGTACAGATGATGGAGTTGTGTACAGATGATGGAGTTGTGTACAGATGATGGAGTTGTGTACAGATGATGGAGTTGTGTGTACAGATGATGGAGTTGTGTGTACAGATGATGGAGTTGTGTACAGATGATGGAGTTGTGTACAGATGATGGAGTTGTGTGTACAGATGATGGAGTTGTGTACAGATGATGGAGTTGTGTGTACAGATGATGGAGTTGTGTACAGATGATGGAGTTGTGTACAGATGTTGGAGTTGTGTACAGATGATGGAGTTGTGTGTACAGATGATGGAGTTGTGTGTACAGATGATGCAGTTGTGTGTACAGTTGATGCAGTTGTGTGTACAGATGATGCAGTTGTGTACAGATGATGGAGTTGTGTGTACAGATGATGGAGTTGTGTACAGATGATGGAGTTGTGTGTACAGATGATGGAGTTGTGTGTACAGATGATGGAGTTGTGTGTACAGATGATGGAGTTGTGTGTACAGATGATGGAGTTGTGTACAGATGATGGAGTTGTGTGTACAGATGATGGAGTTGTGTGTACAGATGATGGAGTTGTGTACAGATGATGGAGTTGTGTGTACAGATGATGGAGTTGTGTGTACAGATGATGGAGTTGTGTGTACAGATGATGGAGTTGTGTACAGATGATGGAGTTGTGTGTACAGATGATGGAGTTGTGTACAGATGATGGAGTTGTGTGTACAGATGATGGAGTTGTGTGTACAGATGATGGAGTTGTGTGTACAGATGATGGAGTTGTGTACAGATGATGGAGTTGTGTGTACAGATGATGGAGTTGTGTACAGATGATGGAGTTGTGTACAGATGATGGAGTTGTGTGTACAGATGATGGAGTTGTGTACAGATGATGGAGTTGTGTACAGATGATGGAGTTGTGTGTACAGATGATGGAGTTGTGTGTACAGATGATGGAGTTGTGTACAGATGATGGAGTTGTGTACAGATGATGGAGTTGTGTACAGATGATGGAGTTGTGTACAGATGATGGAGTTGTGTGTACAGATGATGGAGTTGTGTACAGATGATGGAGTTGTGTACAGATGATGGAGTTGTGTACAGATGATGGAGTTGTGTACAGATGATGGAGTTGTGTGTACAGATGATGGAGTTGTGTGTACAGATGATGGAGTTGTGTGTACAGATGATGGAGTTGTGTACAGATGATGGAGTTGTGTGTACAGATGATGGAGTTGTGTGTACAGATGATGGAGTTGTGTGTACAGATGATGGAGTTGTGTACAGATGATGGAGTTGTGTACAGATGATGGAGTTGTGTACAGATGATGGAGTTGTGTGTACAGATGATGGAGTTGTGTGTACAGATGATGGAGTTGTGTGTACAGATGATGGAGTTGTGTACAGATGATGGAGTTGTGTGTACAGATGATGGAGTTGTGTACAGATGATGGAGTTGTGTACAGATGATGGAGTTGTGTACAGATGATGGAGTTGTGTGTACAGATGATGGAGTTGTGTGTACAGATGATGGAGTTGTGTACAGATGATGGAGTTGTGTACAGATGATGGAGTTGTGTACAGATGATGGAGTTGTGTGTACAGATGATGGAGTTGTGTGTACAGATGATGGAGTTGTGTACAGATGATGGAGTTGTGTACAGATGATGGAGTTGTGTACAGATGATGGAGTTGTGTACAGATGATGGAGTTGTGTGTACAGATGATGGAGTTGTGTACAGATGATGGAGTTGTGTACAGATGATGGAGTTGTGTACAGATGATGGAGTTGTGTACAGATGATGGAGTTGTGTGTACAGATGATGGAGTTGTGTGTACAGATGATGGAGTTGTGTACAGATGATGGAGTTGTGTACAGATGATGGAGTTGTGTGTACAGATGATGGAGTTGTGTACAGATGATGGAGTTGTGTACAGATGATGGAGTTGTGTACAGATGATGGAGTTGTGTGTACAGATGATGGAGTTGTGTGTACAGATGATGGAGTTGTGTACAGATGATGGAGTTGTGTACAGATGATGGAGTTGTGTACAGATGATGGAGTTGTGTGTACAGATGATGGAGTTGTGTGTACAGATGATGGAGTTGTGTGTACAGATGATGGAGTTGTGTACAGATGATGGAGTTGTGTACAGATGATGGAGTTGTGTACAGATGATGGAGTTGTGTACAGATGATGGAGTTGTGTGTACAGATGATGGAGTTGTGTACAGATGATGGAGTTGTGTACAGATGATGGAGTTGTGTACAGATGATGGAGTTGTGTGTACAGATGATGGAGTTGTGTACAGATGATGGAGTTGTGTACAGATGATGGAGTTGTGTACAGATGATGGAGTTGTGTACAGATGATGGAGTTGTGTGTACAGATGATGGAGTTGTGTACAGATGATGGAGTTGTGTACTGATGATGGAGTTGTGTGTACAGATGATGGAGTTGTGTGTACAGATGATGGAGTTGTGTGTACAGATGATGGAGTTGTGTACAGATGATGGAGTTGTGTACAGATGATGGAGTTGTGTACAGATGATGGAGTTGTGTGTACAGATGATGGAGTTGTGTACAGATGATGGAGTTGTGTACAGATGATGGAGTTGTGTACAGATGATGGAGTTGTGTACAGATGATGGAGTTGTGTGTACAGATGATGGAGTTGTGTACAGATGATGGAGTTGTGTGTACAGATGATGGAGTTGTGTGTACAGATGATGGAGTTGTGTACAGATGATGGAGTTGTGTGTACAGATGATGGAGTTGTGTGTACAGATGATGGAGTTGTGTGTACAGATGATGGAGTTGTGTACAGATGATGGAGTTGTGTACAGATGATGGAGTTGTGTACAGATGATGGAGTTGTGTGTACAGATGATAGAGTTGTGTGTACAGATGATGGAGTTGTGTACAGATGATGGAGTTGTGTGTACAGATGATGGAGTTGTGTACAGATAATGGAGTTGTGTACAGATGATGGAGTTGTGTGTACAGATGATGGAGTTGTGTGTACAGATGATGGAGTTGTGTACAGATGATGGAGTTGTGTACAGATGATGGAGTTGTGTACAGATGATGGAGTTGTGTGTACAGATGATGGAGTTGTGTACAGATGATGGAGTTGTGTACAGATGATGGAGTTGTGTACAGATGATGGAGTTGTGTACAGATGATGGAGTTGTGTGTACAGATGATGGAGTTGTGTGTACAGATGATGGAGTTGTGTACAGATGATGGAGTTGTGTACAGATGATGGAGTTGTGTACAGATGATGGAGTTGTGTGTACAGATGATGGAGTTGTGTACAGATGATGGAGTTGTGTACAGATGATGGAGTTGTGTGTACAGATGATGGAGTTGTGTGTACAGATGATGGAGTTGTGTGTACAGATGATGGAGTTGTGTACAGATGATGGAGTTGTGTACAGATGATGGAGTTGTGTACAGATGATGGAGTTGTGTACAGATGATGGAGTTGTGTGTACAGATGATGGTGTTGTGTACAGATGATGGAGTTGTGTACAGATGATGGAGTTGTGTACAGATGATGGAGTTGTGTGTACAGATGATGGAGTTGTGTACAGATGATGGAGTTGTGTACAGATGATGGAGTTGTGTACAGATGATGGAGTTGTGTGTACAGATGATGGAGTTGTGTACAGATGATGGAGTTGTGTACAGATGATGGAGTTGTGTGTACAGATGATGGAGTTGTGTGTACAGATGATGGAGTTGTGTACAGATGATGGAGTTGTGTACAGATGATGGAGTTGTGTACAGATGATGGAGTTGTGTGTACAGATGATGGAGTTGTGTACAGATGATGGAGTTGTGTGTACAGATGATGGAGTTGTGTACAGATAATGGAGTTGTGTACAGATGATGGAGTTGTGTGTACAGATGATGGAGTTGTGTGTACAGATGATGGAGTTGTGTACAGATGATGGAGTTGTGTACAGATGATGGAGTTGTGTACAGATGATGGAGTTGTGTACAGATGATGGAGTTGTGTGTACAGATGATGGAGTTGTGTACAGATGATGGAGTTGTGTACAGATGATGGAGTTGTGTACAGATGATGGAGTTGTGTACAGATGATGGAGTTGTGTGTACAGATGATGGAGTTGTGTGTACAGATGATGGAGTTGTGTACAGATGATGGAGTTGTGTACAGATGATGGAGTTGTGTGTACAGATGATGGAGTTGTGTGTACAGATGATGGAGTTGTGTACAGATGATGGAGTTGTGTACAGATGATGGAGTTGTGTACAGATGATGGAGTTGTGTGTACAGATGATGGAGTTGTGTGTACAGATGATGGAGTTGTGTACAGATGATGGAGTTGTGTACAGATGATGGAGTTGTGTACAGATGATGGAGTTGTGTGTACAGATGATGGAGTTGTGTGTACAGATGATGGAGTTGTGTGTACAGATGATGGAGTTGTGTACAGATGATGGAGTTGTGTACAGATGATGGAGTTGTGTACAGATGATGGAGTTGTGTACAGATGATGGAGTTGTGTGTACAGATGATGGTGTTGTGTACAGATGATGGAGTTGTGTACAGATGATGGAGTTGTGTACAGATGATGGAGTTGTGTGTACAGATGATGGAGTTGTGTGTACAGATGATGGAGTTGTGTACAGATGATGGAGTTGTGTACAGATGATGGAGTTGTGTACAGATGATGGAGTTGTGTACAGATGATGGAGTTGTGTGTACAGATGATGGAGTTGTGTACAGATGATGGAGTTGTGTACAGATGATGGAGTTGTGTACAGATGATGGAGTTGTGTGTACAGATGATGGAGTTGTGTGTACAGATGATGGAGTTGTGTGTACAGATGATGGAGTTGTGTACAGATGATGGAGTTGTGTGTACAGTTGATGCAGTTGTTTGTACAGTTGATGCAGTTGTGTGTACAGATGATGGAGTTGTGTGTACAGATGATGGAGTTGTGTGTACAGATGATGGAGTTGTGTGTACAGATGATGGAGTTGTTTGTACAGATGATGGAGTTGTGTGTACAGATGATGCAGTTGTTTGTACAGATGATGCAGTTGTGTGTACAGATGATGGAGTTGTGTGTACAGATGATGGAGTTGTGTACAGATGATGGAGTTGTGTACAGATGATGGAGTTGTGTACAGATGATGCAGTTGTGTGTACAGTTGATGCAGTTGTGTTTACAGATGATGCAGTTGTGTACAGATGATGGAGTTGTGTGTACAGATGATGGAGTTGTGTACAGATGATGGAGTTGTGTGTACAGATGATGGAGTTGTGTGTACAGATGATGGAGTTGTGTGTACAGATGATGGAGTTGTGTACAGATGATGGAGTTGTGTACAGATGATGGAGTTGTGTACAGATGATGCAGTTGTGTACAGATGATGGAGTTGTGTGTACAGATGAAGGAGTTGTGTACAGATGATGCAGTTGTGTGTACAGATGATGGAGTTGTGTGTACAGTTGTTGCAGATGTGTGTATGGTTGTATGGACAGATGATGCAGATGTGTGTATGGTTGATGCAGATGTGTGTATGGTTGATGCAGATGTGTGTATGGTTGATGCAGTTGTGTGTATGGTTGTATGGACAGATGATGCAGTTGTGTGTATGGTTCCTGCAGTTGTGTGTATGGTTGTATGGACAGATGATGCAGTTGTGTGTATGGTTGATGCAGATGTGTGTATGGTTGATGCAGATGTGTGTATGGTTGATGCAGATGTGTGTATGGTTGATGCAGATGTGTGTATGGTTGATGCAGATGTGTGTATGGTTGATGCAGATGTGTGTATGGTTGATGCAGATGTGTGTATGGTTGATGCAGATGTGTGTATGGTTGATGCAGATGTGTGTATGGTTGATGCAGTTGTGTGTATGGTTGATGCAGATGTGTGTATGGTTGATGCAGTTGTGTGTATGGTTGTATGGACAGATGATGCAGATGTGTGTATGGTTGATGCAGATGTGTGTATGGTTGTATGGACAGATGATGCAGTGGTGCAGAGAGTCCGCGCCCACTTTTCACTCCATTGTTTATCTGTGAGGCGAGCACGTGACAGGCGCTGCAGTACTTGACCTATATTCAGAAGGTTTGTGTGACTTTACAAGAAGGATTGGAGACATCTTCTCGAGCTGAAGAGGTCATGTTGGGCTGCTACGTTATTCCAATGTTGAGAGTATTTGGCATATTTAGTTATTTTGCTTAAAGACAGTTGAGTAAATAAAACAAATATGAATAAAAACTCTTTTTCTAATAGCATATTTAAATCAAAACCAAACAACTGTAAAAATCTTATAAAATAAGATATGAGTTCAAAGAATTAATGGTGGGACAGTAATTGTTTTAACTCTAAATATAATTGTGTGTATAAGTAATATTCAATAAGTAGATTGCTTTGAAGGCAATTGTATGCTATAGAGTAGAATAGCTTTGTGAACAGTTTCCTTTTTTTTATAAACGTTGAGGTGCAAACATAAATCTTATTTTAAATAATATTAAAGTTATATATTTAAGATGTCTTGAAGAACATGTGGTGTTTCTGGATCAGTTGTGGTTTGGTGGATAGAGAGTTGGACTTGTGATCAGAACGTTGTGGGTTTGAATCTCAGTGTCAGCAGATAATAAGATGAAGTGTTCTTGAGTAAAACATCTTACTCCACTGTTTACTCTTTGGGATTACTCTACAGTGATCATTTACAACTGAATAATACTCTCAGTAGCTTTAGATAAAAGAGTCTACCAAATGAATAAATGAAAATGTCAATTATTACATTATTGAAGGTTTTATCCAAGACTTGCACATAGGCAAATTCCGTTCTTTGTTTGTTAATGGTTGTGGCTAATATTACTAATATTAATATACAAATAAAAAATCATATTTAAATTAACTTAGAACTTATAAATTAGCTTAAATAATATTATTTAACATGAAATTATTTGCAGAATTTATTTTATATTCATTTTATTAAATTATCAATTTATTCCATTTAATATTAAAGCTTAGCCAAGAAACAGTTGTATAATCCACATAATATTGACTAGACATACTTTAAACTTTCTAGCTGATTTTATTTACTTGTTATTTCCTTTACTTGTTATTAGATATAATCTACAAGGAGTCTATTGTCTGCAGGTGTGTACCAGAAGTTAAGTTGCACATGTACAATCATGTTTGTTGATGCTTTGAAACCTTTTACACTTAGTGCTTAACCCTGGGTTAAACTCCTATTTAACCCCAGGTCAAGACACATTCACACTTGCAGTTTTGAAACAAAGTAAGCACAGCTTTTAACCCTGGGTTATGAATCTCTTCTGCAAAGTGGTGCCAGCTATAAATTGTGGAGCAAGCACTGTGGAATCATTGGTGTTAAATGTTATTTGTTTGTGTGCCAGGATGAAATGGAGGAGCTCCGCTCGGAGATGCTGGAGATGAGGGACATGTACATGGAGGAAGATGTTTATCAGCTACAGGAGCTCAGACAACAGCTGGATCAAGCCAACAAGAACTGTCGAATCCTGCAGTATCGGCTCAAAAAGGCGGAGAGACGCAGCATCCGCGTGGCTCAGACCGGACAAGTGGACGGGGAGCTCATCCGTACGCTGGAGCAAGACGTCAAGGTGACGGAACAGAAATCTTATTTTATGTGCGATAAACATGAATCTTATCCTTCATTGCTTCTCTTAAGTTCAGATTCTCATAAACACATTTTGTAAAAGAGGAATTGCATGTTTCGGTTAGATCATGTCTGTCATGCTTTAAAAGCGGTGACAAGCAGACAACTATCTCACATGGCTGTGGACACAATACTTCCTTCTTGGCTATCAGTAAGAAGAGAAATAACCATGATGTCATTCCCCGAGGCAATGCCTTGCTGTCCGTGTCCCTCTCTTACAAGGCTGATTTGTATACAGTAACAGATAGGAGAGAGGTGAGAGAATGCATTCCTCTGCCAAAGCCAAACTCTGTTGGTTACATGTTGTCTGGTGAAGATCAGAGACTGTGGACAGTCCACAAGACGAGAAACAGAGAAGGGGGATGGAGTGTGCAGGAAAACATCTCGGCCTCTGCTGAATTCTTGAACTGCTAACAGAAGTCTCTAACACTGGCTCAATTGTCTCGTCATGCTACCGGAGCAGTCAGGTCAGATTACTTCGGCCTGGTTTAATTCAGCTGCTTTAAATACTCCATTGCTACTGCAGTGACACCCGTGCAATGCCTTGAGGAGGAAGAGGGTAACATAGCAACAAAACACTGATGTGAGTTAAGGTAGATTTTTACTACTGCGTCGGCCCTACGCCTTAGCTTATATAGAGACGTGCACCCTGTGCCCTAACCCATGCCATAGCCCGGTGCTCATATATCCAAGAATGCGTCAATGCAACGCTGAACGCAAGCGTTGGGAAGCCCTTGCCTGAACCCCTCTTTTCGGTAAAACAACCTTCGCTACCGTCGAGTTTATTTTAAGTGTTTTTGTGTATTTAATAACTCAAGCTGCAAACATTACTGTTTACTTCTATTTCGGCTACTGTTTGGTAACAAAAGCAACAAGCGTCTGGACATTGACCACCTACGTGGACAACGACGCACAAGCATGGATTAAAACTGGTTCCTTGCCTACAGCGATGCTTTGGTCCAACGGATAAGAAAAAAACGATCATCAGGCATATGTGAATAAAGATATATTTGTTGTGATGTAATGTTGAATTAAATTACACTGGTTATTAATACATTGATTTAAAGGAATTGTTGTTAAATTATGATTTAAATTAGGAAAACATTTAATCAGACTAGTACTAGCATTACTTTATATAAGTTTGTTAAAGTGCACTATTCATTTTCTTCTTTTAAACAAAAAAAATTCAAATTCACTTTCAGTCGACTTTATATTATGTGACATATTGTTCAGACTTAACACTAACGTATATTTAATGTATACTGAAAGTTTTATATTTAGTTCGACTTGTGATCTATCAACTCAATCGTTCCTCTACTCTGTGTAGTGCACGTAGTGAGTGTAGTGTTCACTTAAAGATAAAATACTAAACTTGTGTTTACCTAAAACTATGCTTTCAGCGAACATAAAGAACACTTTAAGGCACAGTTTATCAAGTAAATGTGGATTGAGTATACTACGAGTATGCTGAATTTAGACACTGAAATTAATATTATCTTTTAATAAGAAAGTGTGTATTCAGTGTTTGAAAATACTCTTGTAGACAAAAAAAAAAAATGTGCCAACATATTAAATTCTAAAAAAAAAATATTTTTATTTAAAAGAATATTTTAGAAATGGATTACTTGGCCCAATAAGAATCTAGCATAGATAGAAATGATTTCAGCTCTGTTCATAAAGACCTGCAGAATCTGAATTAAAAAATGCCAAAAGAAGGATTTTGCAAATAAAAGTGACTTTTAATTTGAATACTTTAAGTTACGACATAATCCGCTGTGATAAGTGTTTCCAAAGTGCAGTGACTTCCTAAATTATACCAAGAAATATAACTGGTCACTGATATTCGGACCAAGTGCTTTTCAAGATAAATATTGTTTATAATATATAGACCTACCCCTGTTCATCTTCTCATTTTGCTCGGGACTCTTGGGACCAAGAAGGAGGGGATGATGTCATGGTCATGAGGGAGCGGGGAGGTTAAAGGGTTGATGAGAGATCTTGAATGTTTGTGAGATCGCTGCACCATTTCCTGCTCTCTGAAGCACTGGCCTCATTTCTAAACCAATGAGAAGAGAAATATCTCCCAGATCAGTCAGAGGAAGTGTGGGAAAGAGCTTTACATATTCTCATGGCTTCATGAAGAAACATTTTGAAAATTCGGTGATCATTCTGTGTTGCTTACTCCTTGCAACAACAGGGAAATTGGGGGTTACCAAAAGAACAAATAAGATCCTGAACTCACCTCTGAGCTATAAAATTGTTAAAAATAAAGAGAAAGTGAGCTTGACAGATGTTGTTAAGGGATGAAGAAAACTGTTTGGTCAGTCTGGCATTGGACCATCCTGATATCAGCTAAGCAGCAGCATCCTGGAGATAAGAAGAGAGAGAAAGATAAAAGACATTAATAAACATTTCCTCCGCTTGCTTCTGGCACCATTCCCTCTAATACTGCTCTGGGGAATCCAGGAAACTCTCTCTCGCTTCTTTATTAACCAAGCAAGGAGCACACAGAAATAATCACCTATGTGGTACATTCACACGTGAAAGCCAACTATGCGTTCTTCAGCACAATACAAAAGAAGATATTTTGAAGAACGTTGGTAACATGAACACACTTGCCTTCATCGACTTTCATTGACATAAGATTAGAGGGAGGAAGTGGTGAAACAATATTTGTTTACTACCCCTTTAGCAATAATCTATAATCCAATATTAATTAACCCCACTGATTGAAATGAATTGATGCAAAACACAGAATATATATATATATTTAATTCAACCAACACATGTGTTTGACCATGTAGACATTTTAATATTGTAGCAAAGCTGTACAGCAAATCTAAGGTAAAAAGTACACCTAATTTTAAAGCGATAGTTCAAGACAAATTTAGCAAAAAAACACAAAAGAAGATATGTTGAAAAATGTTGGAAACCAAAATCATTGTGTTACATTCATGTGTCAAAGCCAACCAAAACAGAAAGCTATGTGTTGTGTTGCGGAATATGAAGGAAGGTATTCGGAAGAATGTTGGTAACCGAAAAATAATGCCCTACAATTTCAAAAAGGAAATTGCAGGGTTAAAAAACTTGAATAATAACATGATTTTTTATTTTCTAATGATGATCCATTTTCTTTTTTTCTTTTTTTTTTACATAACATTTATTCTCATATTCTGTTTGCTCACATTACAGAATCCCCTTGGTTATAAATGCTATTTCTTATTGAATGGCAGTAATGAAACACAAGTGACATATGGGCAGAAGCCGAGATCGATGGCAGATGATGTTAAATGATTTCTCAGGCTGTTTAAACATGTAACAAAACCGTATTAATGGGTTTCTCTCAACACAAAACCATTTGGTGCTCTTGAATTGTCTTCAGATGATCTGAGCTGCATGTGTGTGGGTGAAGGTTAACTGAAGGCCAGCGTGTTTTTTCTTGGCAGGGTAAAGTTTACTCCGTAGAGTAATTTTGCCCGGGCAGCCATCCTACGGTTGTCAGCAGATGCGATCTTAAGGGAGGCCGTTTACCCAACCAGAGCAAGAGCGATCCTGAAAAGCAGGAACAAAGGGAAGTTTCCACACAGTCGTACACAACGACAAACAAATTCCACAGAGTCATTTACATATTTCACATAGTACTGCTGACAAACAGCCACATGCAGATCTTTGTTGGCTAAATACACATTTTGATTTTTAGTGTTTGGTTCGATTATGCCAATATGGAAACTTGACTCATATCATAATGTGGTTTCTGAATAAGCAAAACATTCGACTGCAACGGTTGTAAACACACACACACACACACACACACACACACACACACACACACACACACACACACACACACACACACACACACACACACACACACACACACACACAGATCCTTGCAAACACACTCCGCCAGGCTTAGATCTGTCAGTTTTGAACCGTTCTGCTCAAATCTAGAGGTTTTGCATGCTCAACAACAATGCAGACAAAGCATGTGGGAGACGTTTAGATGGGGGGTGGAGTGAATGCAAATGAGACCAACAGACATGCTGATAATTACAATCTTAGCTCATGAAATAAAAGAGTCAAATCTGATTATTCAAGATTTTGTATTATACACCCTTTATAAATTGTATTTGAATAATCACATATTTTTGTTGCCGTTTATGTTGAGTCGGTAAATACCGCAGGAAATATGTTGTAACATTTAAGCGGGTAGTTCACCCAAAAAAAAATAGGTTCCGTCATTCCTTTTTATATCATGTCAAACCTGAATATTTTAAAGAATGTTGGTAACAAAATACAGTAGTTCCCTTATTCTAGTGGGTGAAAAAAAAAGACGGTAGTGTATATTTACCAACATCTTTCTGAAACATCTTCTTTTGTGTTCTGCATTAGAACTAAAGTCAAACAGGTTTGACATGACATAGAAATGTTTGCAGAATATTTGTTCGGGTGAACTATCCATTTAACAATAATCTATAACCAAACATATCTTTTCAGCAGACAAAAAAAAGACATTTTTCAAAATATACTTATAATATATTTTACCCACGAAAGCTGTAACCGGATCAGGGTGAATAAAGGATTAGGGAAATATTATCTTGGGGTATACAAATTTGCATTTTAAGTAAAAAGTGAAACATATTCTATTCAAAAAGATACAAAGAATATTTTATTTATTTTGTACATTATTTGGTGTTTTCTATATAATATTCCTCATAAGAAAAGTAACTTTTAAGTCACAAAAATATATTTTGATCCGTTATGTGGACGCAAACCAATAGGTACCAAAGATTGCTGCAAAGTATCTTTTCATGTCTTCTGCAGAAGAAAGCAAGCCATTCTGTTGTGATATAAATGAGTGTGAGTGAACGATGAAAATGACAAACATTTACAACAAGGGAATCTGTGCGCAACAGAGATGTTCTCAGCTCCTCACCAACAGAAGTGTGTAATGGAACGAAACCAAGAGGCAGAAAAAGAAGGAGGTTCTGATATGAATTAGAGCGTGCCGTTGGTACAGAGAGGCATTGTGGATAGCCAGCTGCACTCTGGCTTTGGTTCAGAACCAGAGAGAGAGGAAAAACCCGCTCTCACATATAGGGCAACTTACAGACGGGGACTGTTTGCCATCATCTACCCCCTCTCAGACCCCATTTACCCCTGTGACTCTTGCTCTCTCTTTTGTTTTCCTTTCACACAAACCTAGATCTGATACATAACAGTTATGAAAGTGTTTGTATATATCTCTACCTTTATCGGTTTGAATAATTTCCATCCCCGGGGAGCCATGAATCATAAAACACCCCGAGAGTTGCTGTAATCTGTCCACATCATTATAGAGATTACTAGATTAATAATCATATTTTGTCATGAACCTCAACACAAGACCAGGTGAAAACATCTCAACTCACCCTTTCATCTTCATCGGGTTTAGGTGGCAAAGGACGTGTCCATCCGCTTGCACAATGAGCTCGACGCTGTGGAGAAGAAAAGATCTCGTGTGGAGCAGGAGAACGAGGAGCTGCGAGTGAAGCTTCAGGATCTGGAGGTGGCAAAGCAGGTCCTGCAGGCCGAGATGGAGAAGACCAGAGAGGTGAGAGCTTCACGTTATATTATACATTATATTATATACTCATTGTGTTTTTCCAAATATGACAAAACGCAAATGTGATTTTTTGGGCAATGAAGCAATAAGTTGATTGTGAATCGTAATGGTTTCTCTTTGGGCATGGAGTGTTGCTTAGGGTGATGAGACACAAGTGTGTATTAATGTGTTGTGTATGAATGTATTAACATATACAACACATTATTTATAGCACACACTTTTGTTCTGGATCTTGACAGCACTGTAGTTAATATAATAATTAATATTTTAAATAAATATTTGTTTCACTAGAATATAATCATATAATGTATTTATAATATTGTAATATTTTTTACAATGTAATATATTGTAAGTCGCTTTGGATAAAAGCGTCTGCTAAATGACTAAATGTAAATGTAATGTAAATGAGACACCATCGAAAAAATAATGTGTAATAAGTATTTATTTTAAAGCTGCAATTTCATTTTTCATTAGGACCATTTCTGTTTGAATTGTAAAATTGCAGGTATCTAATTTTTGTAAAAGCCTTTCTTTGCAATTTTTGTGTTGTACTTGACTGTGTAGTTTAGTAGTTTAAAATAAAGCACAGTGTCGCTGTGAGCCCTGTTCTGTTGACTCTTTCTGTGTAAATGTCAGCTCGGGGGCTAAAAGGGAAACGCTCAAATTTAACATTGGATTCTCAAAGCCCCCTCTGTGTTTTGTTAAATCTTGTATATTAGCATGCGTTCGTTCTTTAGCTCTTTCTAATAAATGTTTCTTTGTTGGATGAGTAATATATTGTTGGTTGAATCGGCTCAATGGTTGGTTTGTCCTCCGTTAACAGCGCCTGTTGTGTTATAGAAAGTGATGGTGAATGCATTATTGAATAAATCAGCGGTAAGAAGTGGTCGTAATTTTACGGGTTGTTTGTACTGCAGTGATTCTTGATGCCAGCTTTCGTATTTGCGGGGCTGGCGTGTTATTGGGGTGGCTCACTGATTTATTCCACAATCTTATTGTTTGAAAGCAGAGGTCAGGATTTGTGTCCCGTCTTGAATTCTATGTGTGACGGACACTAGAGAGTTTTGTCAGATCCAGCCATGACTGCCAAACTGTTAATTCCTCCAGATGAGGTCAAGATTCCGTTTAATATGTTTCATTGCCAGAAAATGTGCTGTATCTTGATCTAAATAAACTATACAAAAATTAAATATGGACTTACTAAAAATTCTAAAACAGCCCAAATCTATGAAGTCAGAATTTTGACTTTTAAGAAAAAAACAGATCCTCAGATCATACTTTAGTAAAGTTATGAAGAAAATCATAACTTAAAGGAGATGAATCATCATGTACTACAATTGTTATTTTTCCGAAATATGGTAGTCAATGGAATGCAAGAAATTGGTTACAAGCATTCTTTCAACTATCTTTTTCTGTGTTCAACCAAACAAAGACATTATCAACTAAAGAGTGCATCATTCATTACACATGTTACATTTTGAAGGGGAACTATTTCTTTTTTACACTTAACTGGTATTTTCACACGTTTGCATGCAATTCAATTCCAGTTTAATGAAGAAATTAAAATAAAAGAAATATTCTTGTAATTTCATGTTGACTATGATTCTTCAAATCCTGAATTTCGATCTCTCAACTCCATGTTCCCTTCCTCTCGCAAACAAATAATCACTCAGAATAAAAGCTTTCAAATCCAAAACCATTTATTTTACTATCCCGCAAGGCTTTGAATCTCTGTCCACTTTTATTCCGCTTCCTTCTCCAACAGTCTGTCTGTTCTTCATTTAACACACTTTCTCTATCGACCTGTACCACAGCGGCCGGCTGGAAACTCTCACGGGTGATCAGGTTCACACGTGTGGGGATGCTCGGAGGTGGATTTATGTGTTTTTGAGCGTCTGATGGTGGTCTCGCTGTGGAGGGGATGACTTGTAGCATCACTTGTTTGAAAATACTGTCTTTTACCTTACTTTTACATACAAACATACCCTTGATAGGATCGATTTCATCAGTTCTTTACTGGAATCATCCTCCAGCTTGTTTCTTATAAAACACTTTAGTCTTCATAGCTTCTTGAATGTCAAAGGGAAGCGGTCCTATGAGACTGACTGGTTCTTATTTATATTTTTCAGGAAGCCTGTATCTTTGTTTTGCTCTGAAGGGAAACCCTGAGAAAGGAAGGAAGTTCAGGGTCACAGGGGCTATGTTCATTAACTCTCATCTATGATGGCCGGTCATGCATCAGGGAGATTTAAACTTTAAAGCCCTCGCTCACTGAGCAATGTTGAGTATTCCAGAATATTTTGGATATCAGGAATGTTGTTTGTATTAACTGGTAAGCTAGTAAGTATTCTCTCTGAACTAAAGCAATGCGGTGTTGGGATAATTGATGACTACATGAACACAGTCACGGGTCAGTAAAAACAGCCCTGCGAGGTTTTATAAGACAGTCATTGCCGCACAAAAGATTTATGGTTGCACTTTACAATACATGCACTACTTAGGGTGGTACGGATTTGTATGGATTTGTATGGTTTAATCTTATGTATAGTGTTTTAGTTTGTCTATATACGGTATTAAAGTTAAAAATAAATAAACACGCAAGCTAAAATGTGCACGCTTTTATGACCTGAATCTAACTTCTGCTATTCACCTGCAAACAATAGAAAGCCTGGAGATTAATTCTGATAACAAGAAAAAGAAACTGTCAGTTTTGAATATAGACCGTGATACCAGGCCGGATGATAATATTCCATATGCTTTCTTTAAATACGACTGAATCGCAGCATTCGTTAAGCAAACTGTTTATTTAATAATAGTTCAAATGTATTATTTATTTATTATTTATAACATAAATTGCATACTTAATACAATTGCTATACATTAAATATTAATATAAATAATTATACATAGAAATAGTTATATTAGACCGATCAACAAACACAAACGGCAAGTTAATGGCCAAATATCATTGATTTGATTAAACAATTAAATACAAACGCAAAGAATACAACAAGTGAATGTTGCATAACTCGATCAGAATGTGGCTATATATTATGGACACAAAAAGCATGTTTGCATTGAATCTAATTCTTACATTGTTTCCGATATCATTGAATGTCATATTCATATTGTTCAGAATAACACAAAGTAGGGCAGAGCAACATGAAGAGGTTTGTCAGCTGTGTTTGCTGTGTATTGTGCGGGCTGTTCTATACAGCATCAAAGCACACGGTGACGCAGTAGATGTTTTGTCCCAATTTGGATCATGATGTGAAAGACAGGACTTAAACAAGGTAAATGTGGTCCGAAACGCAAGGACAGCAAGGGACAAGGGAACTAGACTTTTTCTGTGAGTGTCATTTGCAAAACGGAACCTGGTTTTGTGATTGCATTGCAGGGTACATTTCTCAAAAACAAAGTTTGATTTCTACCAAATTAATATAAAAAGCTTGCATGAGGAATTGAAAAACCTGTAACACCTGGAACATCCCAGCATCCCTTTACTTAATCTGACATCTTTCCTCAGGGAGCCAGAGATGATTTCATGCTCCAGTAAAGGTTTGCATGAAACATAAGAAATGGGTTAATGTACATGAAACACTAATGCATGCAAAACTCCTTTATATGAACACACAGCTTTGGGCCACAGTTTGTATAGTCACTATATTCACATCATCATGTGTATTTGAGGTCGTTTAAATGTTCGTTATATCGAGTGATCTAACACATGGACCTCTGACTGTTGCTTTTATTGGATAAGAGGTATTTTTGATTTTAACACCCAGCGGGACGTGTTGATAAGGAAACGAAGAAATGATTTAGTCATGCTTGGTGGTCCTTAGATTTAAGGGTTTAACGCAATCACGTGATTTGGGTGTCGCACAGAATTCAGATGGAGGGCAGGAAGTAAATAAAAAGAATGGAAAACAGTGGAAAGCACATATTGTTGCGGACAATTATTTCGTCCTGTTCATTTATCTAGCAACACTCTCAATGATCCGACCGAAGACGTCTAAAAACATGGATTGGATTGACATTTACCTATTCTATTTACATTGTAAGATCAGTTGGGGTCTGGTGGTTAGAGAGTTGGACTTGCAAAACTGTACTTTGACTTTCTCCTCCAAAAAATCCCTTTGTCATGTGCAAACAACTTATAACCATGGGACTGTTTTTATTAGGTTTCCAACCAACTGGAGAGTCGGTTATAGACCAAAGCCAATTATTACGCACATTTGCTCGGTGCTAATTTTGGACCCCATTTGATAGGAATGTCGACCACACAAAAGACATCCTTTCTTGGTGTGCACACTTCAATCCAAAGACATTTGTCTAAACCATTAAGGCTTTTATGTCACAGCCTTTTAAAAGCTCTCCGTGTCCAACTATTGGATCTGTGTGCATGTGCGTTTGTACATATAAGACGGGACGTCTTGTAATCCAGACGGTTTCAAGTTCAAGTCTGCTTTATTGTCAATTCTTCCACATTTACAGTACATACATACAGAGAATCGAAATTGCGTTACTCTCAGTCCCCCGGTGCGTACACATAACACTAAGTAAATAGATAAAAAGATAAAAAACTGTACCACTATACAATTATACAATTGTGTGTGTGTGTGTGTGTCTGTCTGTCTGTCTGTCTCTGTCTGTCTGTCTGTCTGTCTGTCTGTGTGTGTGTGTGTGTGTGTGTGTGTGTGTGTGTGTGTGTGTGTGTGTGTGTGTGTGTGTGTGTGTGTGTGTGTGTGTGTGTGTGTGTGTGTGTGTGTGTGTGTGTGTGTGTGTGTGTGTGTGTGTGTGTGTGTGTGTGTGTGTGTGTGTGTGTGTGTGTGTGTGTGTGTGTGTGTGTGTGTGTGTGTGTTGTTTAAGACCCTTGAAAATGACATGGCTGAACAAATGGAACAAGAAAAACACACAATAGGAGGATATTAGTGAGGGACTAAATATCCCAGAAGCTGCTTCTCTTATTATGGAGCTCAGCGCTGTACAGAACTGACAGCCGATGAAGAGAAGAAAGGCAAATGTGTGTTTGATTGATCATGCTTGGGTCTTAAACAACACACACACACAGACACACACACACACACACAGACACACACACACACACACACACACACACAACGCTCTGAGCGCGTGTTATTCAATTTGTCAGTGCCGGTCATTTGTACACCCAACTAATACACATGAAACACAGACCTGTGAACAGCAACTGTCTGTTCTATTTGGGATTTTGATGATGATCATATACTGTTGTCTCCTGGATACGTATAACACAAACGCCATCAGCTGAACAACACGTTCATGTGTAGAGATTGTGACTGTGGAAACCAGCCGAGGTCAGCGGTCTAAGAGCGCATAACAAGATTATACGCGGCAGATTTAGAAGAGTTTGCAATGTAAGTTGTCTGCTGGTGCTCGTGTGCTTGTTCAGCGGAAAAAAAAAAACGTTCACAGCTATTTGAATATGTAATAAGAGTCTCAACCTAGGAAACAAGTTTTAGGAATGGAAATAACTAGAAGATCCCTGAAGAGCTCGTATTGACAAACATGTTTTGCTTTCAACAAAATGACATTTGTGTATTGTGATCACTGATAAAAAAAATGTTGGACATAGTTTAAAATTTTTGGACAAGAAACAATACTTTGCTGCGAGGACACCGTACAATGTTTGTGATGTCATTGAGGAAGGCAGAACTAATAACTTTCACCAACAGGAGTGTTAACGAACATTGGCTGAAGATGCAGCAAACATCATTGTTTCTTTTCATTTATTGTGTATTTGAAAGCAGAATAGCATCTGTATTCCCATTGGCTGTGACCTGATCTTGAAAGAACTCGTAAATACTTTTCATGGTGGTATTTGTTTAAAGTCATAAAATGTAAATTGTACGAAAACAAAAACTTAAGAAACAGGCCCAAAGCTCCCTTTTCTAACCCCATACCTTAACCTAATGTTAAAATGTACAAATTAGATACGAATTAATGCAAATTAGCCACCAAAAATGATCTTTTATATTTACTGTATTTATGAGACAAGACGTTTCCAAAAAAGATTTTCACACAAAGTGCTTATATTAATATATAGCCTTTTTTTATTTATATTCCCATCCATCATGTCCCAGCACTGAGGTTAAACACATCTGTTCAGTTTCCTAAAAATCCAAAGGATCCGGTTGTATCATTCACTACACGTCTCTTAAATCAACATGCATGGTGCTTTATCCAACATTTAAAACATTGCTCATGCATTATGCATTTTTACACTACGAGAGATATTTAATATATATTTTTTGTAAGAAATAATCCTTTCTTCGGTTGTTACATCATGTGAAAAAGCTTACACCCCCTGCCCTCTGACGGAATTTCATCTTCCCTCAGGTGAAGTTAACTGGATAGCTGATCTTCTGCTTTCTTCCTAATCTGATCAGTGAGCTTTGCCTTGATTTTGTGTATGATAAAACACTTACATAAGCCACCTCCTCACATCCAAGCTCTTGATCAACACGTCTTCTCTAACATATCAACTAACACGCAGAGACATTGATCTATATACAGAGCTCCGCTGCTCTACACCTCAGTTGAAGGGTTGTTTATTATGGGATGTTCCGCAGATTCTTATAATGGGAACGGATTCAAAAGGGTGAAATACAGATTTATTACTTCTTTTAAAAAGGTGAAGGGCTCATTAAAGACAGACCCTTTAGTTTCCCTTGGAGAAGGGCCCTTTGTGTAAAGTGAAATTGGGGTTGGTGTCTGCTGTTTAGAGATAATGGGGTTGAGAAGAGAGATTGATCGCTTAATCACATCAGAATTACATCTTCAGCAGTCTTCTTCTGCCAAATAACTTCATTACTACATCCCAGAGACCTCACCGTCTTATGTGATCCGTCCAGACCAGGGGAGGTGGACACGCAATATAAAATGGTCAAGTTGGAAACGCTACAAAAATCACTTTTTATAAATCCCCAAGTATTTCAAAACACACTTCAAAACTTTTTCAAAATCTCATCGAAATGTATGTTTAGGAAGTCCAGTTACTGTATTTTTGCTCTTAATAAGAAAAGGTTTCTATAAAGTCATTAATTACACGCATTCGTTAGGTTATGAATAAAGTTTTGAATACTCTGTTTTGAAGATTTTGTTATAATTTGTCATTAACAGGAATAAACATAAATTGCATAATTTTGTCATGCATTCTTTTGTCTAAAAAAACTCTTTTAATCCCATGATTACATTCTGATACTTTAGCCTTGAAATAACAGGTAGAGTCACATATGTACTATAATAATAATAATTAACAACTGACACACGTGTGAAAGTGTTATTACGAGTAACAACTACATATGAGCCAGACCTGGAAAAGATTGTGGAACCCAAGGCAGGTGTCCGAAAAAGGAGGGAGACTAATTTAAATCCATGTGGTATATAATAATCCGTTTAGTTATTGTGATACATATACTGTTGTGAGGCTCTTTGCAGTGTTCATTTTTTGGGGGGGCTCATCATGCCAACACGTTTGCCAACCCTGGTCTAGACCGTCCGCCTGAAGTGAAACCATCAGCAGAAACTATCAGAGTCTATATAACTGGAACAGAATAGTGTGAAACATCTCTAATACATGAGTTAAAGATTTATTGTGTAAGAATTTGGAGGATTTATTAACAGTCATTAAATATAAATAATTGCCTTTAGAGATTTATTTCTTTTAATTTTGAGCTTGGAATAATGTAGAGAGAGTCGGAGTACAAAAACATAATATAGACCGTTCAAAAGTTTACATCCGCCAACGCATTTTTGAACAAAACTGAATCAAAAATACGATCTCTGTTAGCCACACAAGAGGAATTTGACCCATTTCAGTCATTTTCATAGATTCCAAACACCTCCTCCAAGCGCGTCCACCCGCTCTCAATGCCAACCGCTGTCCTTACAGTGAATGAAAGAACAAAGTGAGCAATGAGAGGAATGTTTGGTGTGTTTTTCATCCGCTGGGTGCATACGGCACACAACCTAACCGGCTAATGGGCATCAAGTGCTCGCTGTTCTCTTTATTTAGAGCAAGAGCTTTCTCATCGAGCTCCCGTGAGAGAAAGACGAAGAGAAGAGAATGAAGAACCTACTCTGAAGAATGTTTGTAACCAAACTGTGGCAGAATCCATTCAGTGTTATTATATGGGCACAAAACAAATGCAGGTTGATGGGTGCCAGTTTCCAACATTCGTCAAAATGTCTTATTTTCTGTTCTGCAAAACACAAGTCGTACAGGTTTAAAGTGAGTAAATGAGTCTATTTACAGGAAAGATTTTGCGTAAATATGTGAAACGTGTACTTCATTTATAATATGGTTTCATATCCATCTACTGTGACATACACACTTCCAGAAGGATTTTTTGTGCAGCTCTATTGACATTAAAAGATCTGGTTTAAGAAAACACTTCTGTCCCAAGAAGCCAATATATACATGTTTCTAAAACCAACACTGAGGGCTTTTGACTCGACATATCAGTGGCATTCATTTGAAACAGGAGGCTGGAGTTAAATGTGATGGGTCCACATCTGGGCTTACCCTGTGCTCACTACAGGTGCCATTTACCCCGCTGATCTTTTCATATTCAACCAATAACAGCCAACACACCGTTTCACATCATGGCACGCTGTCAACGTTTCCATCCTACATCCCTGTTATAGGATTAGTGGCTTGTTAGGTCAGCAGTCTTTTGGGAGAACTGCTTTAGTTCAGTTCAATGATGAAATCATTGACATTTGGACAGATTGGGCAACAACACCATGTGCCCATCAGAGTAAATACAAATGAGAAAGAGGAATCAGAACCACAAAAGCTTAAGAATGTACAACATCCAAGGCAGAAGGACGGAGATTTGATTTTTGTGAAGGTTAAATAACACAAGGCAGTCATTCATTGTCTGCACACAAAAGCACATTTCTCAAAATATATTCTATGGTGTTCCAAATGTATATTTATCCGTCACTTACTTCCAGATCTGTCAAACGCAGGCTAAATCTGTTTTTCTCTCACGTGCCTCAGGGATTTATGTGTAATTATAAAAGTGTTTCCCAGCTCTAATTAACGCTCCATTCTGATGAGGATGTAAGGGAAGCGTCCCGCTCGCGGGTGGACGGGAACATATGTCGTTCTACAGAACTGTGTGATCGCTGAAGGCAAACGCTGTAAGGTGCCAAAATATATCTCAGGAACAGAATAATGTTTATTATGACCTAACCACATACATTTTGTTGCATTCATATATATATTTTTATTATTTGTAATAAAAATAATTATTATAAATTATAAAAATATAGAGATTTTCCATTCTATTTTCTGAATAGTTGGGATGTCAGACAGACATGTAACAAATCTTTATTGCTCCAAACACAGACCACCTGCAGGTACTCCATTGCTTTTAAAATCCTTTATCAAAAATGCAAAAACATATTTCAGAACAAAATTAAAAGACAGAAATCTAGTCATTCTGCAGACGTTTCTGAGAGAGGTCTCGTAACAAGAGGATTTAAAGGGACGTGACTTCCTGTTTTCTTCCCAAAAACTTGCTCCCCCCATTTATTCATCAATTTGTTCCATTGAGCACTACAGAGGAACTGCTCACAAAGGCTGTCGTCATGGGAACTCATTACAGTCTGGGACTCATGTCATTACAGTTTGGGAATTAAAAAAAAATGTGAAAATGAATTACAGCCTCTCTCTTTTACTGTGGTTGTGTTTACAATGAAAAAAAGCAATTCTAACTAAAAACATAGTGTAAAAACTGTATTTACTTTTTATTTCAGCATATGTGAAACAGTTATATTGCAGCTTTATTTCATTGTGTGTTTATATTAGGATGGTCAAATATCTGATTATTACTTCTTGAATTATGTAAATTAATCTTGATGCCAATATAATGCTTTGTTAAATCGACGGTTTCAGCTGCAGTTACATAAACCAATGTATTGTGGCCCGAACATAACTTACGCTGATGAATAACTGTTGAGTAGTTTTAATTTAGTTTAATTCAATACACTGTAAAGCATTAATATACATAATTTATCAATTATATTAAAATCTAAATTAATAAAATTATATATATATATATATTTTAGAGCCAGAAAAACACTGTTAACTTCATTCCAGGCTCGTGTATCCGACAAAACCATCTATAGTTCACATTTTAGCTCTCTATAAAACATTCACACCGATTTTGTCTTTAAAAATATTTGCAGTGTGAAAGATTAAAGTGGATTCTTGTGTAAGACTTGCATTTCATTTATAAAAATATTCTTGCACAGCGCCAACAGAAAAACGTCACTTGACCCAAACCATTTTAAAGTGCATGTAACTGTTGTTACACAAAGAAGATGTAAAAGTTTTGCTGCAATTATATTTAAATAGTAGTTAGATAATTTTTTAAGCATCATTGATTTACCCTCATGTCATTTCAAACCTGTATGACTTTCTTCATTCAGCTGAACACAAAAGTAGATATTTTTAAGAACGAGCAACACTGGATGACATCAAGCTATTGAAACAAAACAACTGAGACATTTCTCAAAATATCTTCTTTTCAGTTTCCCAGCCACATACTGATTTGGCATATATTCTCTTTAGATGTAACTTTTAACAGAGATGTCTCTTTCTGTTCTACGTCTCTCTATATCACAGACTGTACACTCTATCTGTCCTTTGTTCTTAGTGAAATAAAGTGTGTGAGGTGGAGCATAACACCGAGAGCCTCTGAATTACACACACTCCATTAACTCAAGTCTCAATCATTTAGTCTAATAGATGAAATGATAGAAATGATTGTTTTTTTTTTAATCAATCACTGGAAAAATAGTGTTTCATAAGGGACGAGTGACAACAAGATCAGTAAAAGGCTGACAGACCAGTGTTTCATCATTGTGTGTGTGTGTGTGTGTGTGTGTGTGTGTGTGTGTGTGTGTGTGTGTGTGTGTGTGTGTGTGTGTGTGTGTGTGTGTGTGTGTGTGTGTGTGTGTGTGTGTGTGTGTGTGTGTGTGTGTGTGTGTGTGTCGTTGTGTGTGTCGTTGTGTGTGTCGTTGTGTGTGTCGTTGTGTGTGTGTGTCGTTGTGTGTGTGTGTGTGTGTGTGTGTGTGTGTGTGTGTGTGTGTGTGTGTGTGTGTGTGTGTGTGTCGGTCGTTGTGTGTGTCGGTCGTTGTGTGTGTGTGTGTGTGTGTGTGTGTGTGTCGGTCGTTGTGTGTGTCGGTCGTTGTGTGTGTGTGTGTCGTTGTGTGTGTGTGTGTCGTTGTGTGTGTGTGTGTGTGTGTGTGTGTGTGTGTGTGTGTGTGTGTGTGTGTGTGTGTGTGTGTGTGTGCGTGCGTGCGTGCGGGATCAGGTTTCTGTACCCGTATAGGGTTTCAAGGTGTTGAAATTCAGGTAGCTGATAAGAAACGCAGGAATCAAATGACTTACAGGATAAGAGTCACACCATGTGCTAGCCAAGTAAAATGATGTAGTAATATAGACAAACACACACAATATCCTGTGTGGAACTTGACATAGCTCGTCACAAATGTGTTTCGAAGGGAAATGATGGCAAGCAAAAATAACAAAAGTGTGTTTTTGTGAGAAAGACTCCCAGGTAGAGACACGTATCCATTGCGTTAGGAAGTCTAGTTGGTTACATCAGCTTTGCAGAGGATGACAGGACAGACAGAAAAGCAAACCCACTCAGGAAAAACTACAAGGAAAAAAGCATTGTAGAGGAATGTACTTGTACATTTACTAGCCTTAAAGGCCAATGAAACTTCTGTAATGACATTATGTTTGGAAATCCTCTCCACGGTCTTAGCAAAGTGCATTAACTTAAAATATAGTGAAACAAATTTGATCGATACTTCCATTTTATTTCACCACAAGTCTATTGATTTGAATGGAGTTTAATGCTATTAAAAGCGTCTATGCCATTAAAGCGGACCATTCTTTCTGCCCACATACGACATGAGGTTTAAATTGAACTCAACACAGCAGTTTAGACTTATTAAATCCTCCATGTTAGATTTTTAGATGAAGACGAACATTACAACAATTACATAGAGAAAATTACATTTGCAATGATGTAAGGATGCTGATTTGTTCTTTATCGAGAAATGTGCTCTGCTGTTTTTTAGCTGATTTAAGGGACTCCTGCAGTGATAAACCCATTTATAAAATTAGATAAACATCGTAGGTTAGAAGATTATATTACATTATATTATAGAGTTTTGTTTCCATGTATGTGCAACTCCAGGAATCAAACCCATGATATTGCCATCGCTAGGGCCATACTTTAACAACACGCACGCATAATGTATTTGAATATATACCATAAAAAAGTACATTTTGGTAATAAATTTGTTTATTTTTACTAATTTTTTTTATGCATCTTAAACCCTGGTTGATTTCATTTTGTGATTTTTGCATAAAAGATTTGCCGCATATGATTTATGGATGTTTGATATGATATAGAGTGAGAGGAAGTGGGGATTTAGGTCGTCTTTTTTTAGACATTTAATTAATTTCCCCCTTCTTCTGTTTTCCCTGTAGAACTCAAAGAAGAGAGGTGCCAGGCCCAACAACAAACCTGATAAAAAAGCATCGCCTCTGGTAAGTTATATTTGGGTTTCACACATAGTGTTTAGTATAGAAAATAACAATAACTGTGTTAGTTGCATTGATTTTTATGATCTTCTCCAAGGAGTCTTTGCTCTGTTTACACTCTGGTTCCTTAAGTTCAAGATCATTAGATTCAGAATCAGGCTGTATTTATTTGAGTTTCGACGATTGATCAGGTCTAAATCTTTTTAAGAAAACAGCAACTTGCAAAAAAACTTAATGTTTAACATAACATGCATACAAACAAATTTGGATGGTCATGGAAATACTTTTAAAGTCAGTTAATTCAATGATTTTGAGCATTATATTTATAAAAATATAGGCTTGCAATGCTGGGTATTAATGTTATATCCGTACTTTAAAACATTTTATTTTAAAAATTAAAATATACTAATAAATTGTAAACTTGTTACACAATTTTAAGGGGATAGTACACCCAAACATGAAAATTCTGTCATCACTTACTTACATCCTTTACATCCAAATTTCTTTCTTAAACATGGAAACACAAGAGAAGATATTTTGAAGAAAATTGGCAGCCGAACTGCATTGGCACAAATTCACTTCTATTGTATGGAAAAAAACAATGCAAGTGAAAGGATACCAGTTACATTCTTTAAAATATCTTCATTTCTGTTCTGAAAAATAGAAAGATATTAAAGTTTAAAGTGACAAGAGAGTGAGTAAATAATGACAGATTTTTCATATTGATGAACTATCCCTTTAATATGATGCTAATATTTTGTTGCAGAGACTATTGGGGGTACAAATAGCAAACAAATTGTCATTAAAAGCTATGACATCATGCCTCTAACAATTGATTTTCCTCATTCAGCCTCAAGAGGACAGTTCAGACCTAAAATGTCAACTTCACTTCGCCAAGGAGGAGTCAGCCCTCATGTGCAAGAAACTCACCAAGATGGTGAAAGACAACGAGGCTATGAAAGAAGAGCTGGCAAAATTTCGTTCTCTTTACGGCGAAGTCGACGCCTCGCTTACGGTCGAAGAGGTTGCTGACTCCCCTCACACCCGTGAGGCTGAGGTCAAAGTTCACTTGAAGTTAGTAGAGGAGGAGGCAAACCTTCTAAGCCGTCGAATTGTAGAACTGGAGGTGGAAAACCGCGGCCTCCGGGCAGAAATGGACGACATGAAGATCCAAGACTCATCGGGTGGTGTCGCCGGAGGAGTCGGAAGTCACCCGCTGCTTTCCTCTTCATCTGAGAATGTAATGGAGCTTCAAAGACACCTGCAGTTTGTAGAAGAAGAGGCAGATCTGTTGCGACGGTCCCTAATTGAATTGGAGGAGCAAAACAAACTTTTGATGAACGAGATCAATCACTACAAATCAGAACTTCCTGTTGTTACCGAGATAGAGCCATCACCCGTGACCATCACTGCACCAGCGATCATTCACGATGTTGCCGAAGATGGAGAATCGGGCTTAAATGAAGCCACTAATAAAGAGCTGCTGTCTGCTCGGCTCCAGATCGCAGAGCTGAATGGAAAGGTAAAGAAGCTTCAATATGAGAACCGAGTGCTGCTCTCCAACCTCCAACGCTGCGATTTGGCCTCGGCACGTCCCGCGCTGGAGACCGATGCAGAAGCGGGGGATTCGGCCGAGGTCATCCCGAACCAGGCCCTCCGCGAAGGGCCGGTTGGAGACGAGCGGGTGGATATTCTGGAGGAGAAGAATCAGAAGGTTTTAGGATCAAGTCATATTCATACATCCCAGTGCCTCAACGTTAAAGACCTTTTCGCTCTCCGCGACCAGGCCCGACTCGTTACCTCAGCCATCCAGCTCCTGACATCACCCGACTCCAACATCTATCGCAAGATCACCACCAATGATCCTGCAGAACCAGTTCTGATCCAGGATTCTACAGTGCCTCTGACTGAGACTCTTCATGGACGACTGCAGTCTCTCCAGGCTCAGCTGCATGCCCTCAGTGAGAGGGTGGATACGCTGGGTCAATGTCCCGACAAGGAGCGTGTGGAAGGGATATCCCAGATGCCCTTGTTATCTGAGTCAGGGGACTCAACAGATGCTCAAGTTGACCGAATCACCGCTCCGCAGAAGGTATGGATATTCTTATTTGATATTTTACAATCACATTTTATCCTCCTTCCTTCATCCTTTTCATTTGGATGTTCATTGGGGATTTTCTTTTCTTGGCTTGGCTTGGTAGATCATAAATGATTTAAATCTATTACTGCTCTTTTCCTTCAAATGTTTTGCTGACCATTTTAACAGTGCATGCCTATAGTGCATTATAAGGCCCAACAATTTGGTCTCTATTGGATTTGATAGAGAATTTGACCAAAGGTTCTTATTAGAAGTGTTTTAAGGACAAATCGGACAGGAATGTGGTGAAATCAGATTTTCACAGATAGAACTCGTAGTAAAATCAACTTCTTGACTTAAAGGGATAGTTCTGTGTCATCATTTATTCACTCTCAGATAAGAGCAAAGAGAATCAAAACATTAACATAACATTTAATTGAAAGCAGGTTTAACTCGATCATCTGTCAAACACATAGAAGATATTTTGAGAAACGTCTACGGTTTTGTATGAACTATGGAAATCAATGTGGTAAAATATTGTTTGGTTATCAACATTCTTCAAAATATCTTCTTTTGTGTTCAGCAGAGTAAAATCAGACAGGTTTGAAATAAAGTGAGGTGAAGTAATGATGAAAGAATTTTAAAAGCATGACACTTCAGTAGATAACAACAAAAATCTTGTTTCTAGAAATTCTAATAAATAAGTCAATGTATGCTAAAAATGGAAGAAATTCAAATAGATCAAAATGAGTTTTATGGCTTTTGCCGTGTAGAATTACATTTAAGATGGAATAGCTAACCGCCCTAGCAAGTGTATGGAGACACAAAAAGAAATGCATAATTGTTATTGCGCTTTGCATGGGTAATCATCTCACACAAACATTAAAACATACATAATAAATCTTCATATCTGTTATTTCTCCCAAGTTCAATTAGACTCTTAAAGGGATCAAAGGAGAATGACAATTGCGTCAGCATTTAGATCCGGTGTGACTTATTTTTTCCCTGCAGAACACAAAAAGATATTTTGAAGAATGTTGGGAACTCTCATTGATTTTGTATCCAAGAGAAGTGAATGGGTGACACTATTGTCTGGTTGCCTACATTCTTTATACTATCTTCTCTTTCGTTCTGCAGAAAAAAGAATGGTTAATAATGACAACATTTTTGTTCAAAGTACAAAAAAAGTCATGTCAGGGTGTTTGTTTATTTTATGTAACCATTTTTTTTTTTCATAGAAACCAAATTTCTCATTTCTCATTGTGTGCTGTAGTGTTAAAACTGAATTAAGTTCACAATTATTAATCTAGGGCTCCATTAGAGGCCTAAGTCTTGAGATCCAATCTAGACTCTTCCCTTCCTCCTTCTCTCTCTTCTTTTCTTCACTGCATGGGCACCATGACTTGTGGTCACTGCTCCATTTCTTCCTTTTGTAACCGTTTCTTCCCTTCCCTCTCTTTATGGTGTTATTTTTATGTTTATGGTGTCTCCCCATATCCTGTTTTCTGCATCAGTTAAAGATGATGCTCTCACTCCTCATTGTGTTGTTTCTTTTTGGCGTTTTGTCTTGTGCTACGATGACCAAACTGTTTTTCCTTTCCATACTTTTCATTGTCCTGTGAACTTTTAGTGTCTGGAGATTTTAAATGTCTCACATTTGATGGTGTTGTCTTGTCTAGAATCAAACGTCTTCGGCACTGCACCACCTCATCTCTTCTATACCTTCACCATATTTCTCTTGATCTTGTCTGTCCTTTGTCATGCTCTTTTTTTATTGTTGTTGTTTCCTTCATTAACTTGCCCATGCATGCATGCAACAGCCCGACTCTAGAGAGCAACCAGAGTGTGAGGGCAAAGTTCAGCCATGCAAAGCGGAGAAGAAAGACAGCAACAAGGATGAGGAGACGGACGCCAAACACGCTGCCAACACTGACCTGGTGAGACACTAAAATGCACAAAAACAAGTCGGCTTTTGCCTAACGTTCTACAGTTTTATATGCAATGGATCTAGTAACCACGAGAGACGTTTTCATTATAGACAATCCCACAATGCAATGAACTCAAAAATGTATTAAGTAGAAATAAAAAATAGTAACTACTGTTAAGTTTGAATTGTTTAGACATGAGTACACACCAGACAATGAGACAGCTCAGCATGTTGTGGAAGCGAGCCAGTAAAAGAAAATTACAGAAGAACTTAATAAAAAAAAAATCTTTATAAAAATAGCAAATAGACCCATAAAGACACTTTTCCTGTAGACACACAGGAAGTTTATAATGTTTTAATGAGATTTAAACCTCAGGACAAGCTCTGGGAGGATGATACGGTTCAACGAATCACTCTTGATTCCTCATTGATCAACAAGTACGGCGTCTGTGATGAAAATTTCAAGAGCTCAGAGACCAAAGCGAAAACTTGAGCTTCTTTAGAGAAAATCAGGGTTTAAAGTGATGACAGCAAAGCCGATTGAATAAAACATTCATACACTGTGAAGAACGAGCTTACAATATAAATATGACAAGATGTGCTCGCTCATGCAAAGATGTCTGCAGTTTTATGGTTTGATAGGAACTCTAAGCTTACTTCCATTTTTCAATTATTTACAGATCATTTCTCTAAGATGTACAAATATTTTTGTTTATGTTATGAAAAAAATTATTTATTTCACAAATGTATATTTATACGTATGTTTTTATATAAACCGAACATATTTGGTAAATTCTAATAAGAATATTTGAGTCGATCAGATTTAAACAAATATAGACATTATATTTAATTAATTTCAAAGCTTTAAAAAATATTCTTTTTTACTGGAAGTTGTTTTACGAAAAATCACTACAAATGTTTTGAGTGTGCCTGTTTCAACATGAGATCATTTGTTTTTTACCTAAATTTGGTGCCATTTAGATAGCTTGACAGTTTTTGCAAAACAAAAAATTCTTAATCTGTAAATTATTGGCAGTTCAAAAAATGGACACGCAGAGCTTTAAATCAGAGAAGAATGGATTCTGTGTTTGGATTGTGTCTAAGAAGCTTTTCCATCCAATGTTTTTTTGCAAGAAAGGAGATAATTGAGATGTTGTGATCATAAACTCATGTTTTATATAATGGGTTGGCCACTCAATGTGTCTCCGGTGTGGATGATGGCTATAAAAGCCTTCTTGTCATCTGTTGTCATAGCAACGCACTACTACACAACAGAATGCTGACAAAGTGCAAATTTAAAAACTTGAGATCAAAGAGATTTTTGTTTGTTATGGCAAATTTGAGTAATAGTTGTGTAGTCACTTTTGAACTTAAAAAAAGAGAAATAATACTGATATGTTTAAAACTGTAGCAGTGAAAAAGTAGGCTGTTTTTGAGTTATGAAGAGATCATATTTCTAAATATATATATATATATATATATATATATGTGTGTGTGTGTGTGTGTGTGGAACTAGATGTGTGTCTTCAATGTTGAAAAGTCATACTGCGGAGCAACTGACTGTAAAAACCACGAGTATTTTAATTGTAATAGTTTAGTAAACATTTGACCCCACAGTATAACACGTTTTGTGTCACTATACTTGCAATGCTAACAAAAAAAGATAACTCATGAGTTTTAATGGATGGCAGGGTTGCCAGATCTGCGTGATCAGCGCGTCCAAAGTAAATTTATAAATAATCATTGATAAAAGGAAGACTGAATAATAAAATCATTCCGCTGTTAACGGGCGAAAAAACAAGCCACAATACCAGTTTAAAAGTATCTCGATTCTACAGGATAACTGCCGACTTGGCAACACCAGTTTACAGACCAGTCTGCACCATTCCGGTATGGTGGATGACCTATGTAAATGCCGCCCATAGAAAGATTTGCTAATGCGTAAGGCCAGATGAAATCTGTGCACTTTTTTTGTTAATTCCGCACAGAATGTTTAGAAAAATTTGCAGAATAGATGAAAAAATTTGTTTGAACGATTTCAAAATAGGTATTCAATTAAGTCAAAAGAGGATGCGCACGAGCAGTGTGCATTACAGACCACAATATATGTTATATATATATTTACCACTATATGTCATATTTACACTATATATGCTAATAAGTATTTACCTATACAGTAATATTACTGTTTTACAAAGAGGGACATGTGGAAAACATTTAACTAATCTCTCTTGGTTTCTCTCGCTCTCATGTTGTTCTCCAGCTGTCAGAACAAGTCGTCGAACTTCACACTCTGTTGTCACATGAGAGACAAGCAAGACACTGTGACACGCACAAACTCTCTCAGGTAACACCTATGCTCACACATTTTGTGTTAATTTAGATCGTCCATGAACAAAATAAGGAACACGTCCGGATCTTCAATTTGT
Organism: Triplophysa yarkandensis; assembly: GCA_033220385.1. NCBI lineage: Eukaryota > Metazoa > Chordata > Actinopteri > Cypriniformes > Nemacheilidae > Triplophysa > Triplophysa yarkandensis. Next base: position 15,296,292 of record CM065671.1, on the reverse strand, counting down.
CCTGAACCAATTTCACTTACAAGAATTCTTTAAAACTTTCTTTCCAGCTCCAGGAAGAGCATCAGAAAGCCCTCCTGCGTCGAGACTTCCAGCTTCAGAGTCTGAGCCTTCAGACGCGTCTGCAACAGAAGCTGTGGAGTCAGGAGAGAAACCTCCTGGTTCAGGAGACCCAACAACTCAAAGAGAGCCTGATCCTCATCAGCCTCAAACTTCGCTGGCTTCTCAAACAGTGGAGACTCGGCAAGAAACTGGACACAGAGAGCAAGGAAATTCTGGAGGTACTATTTAGTTCTGCAGTGAGAAAGTTTGCTGTGCTGTGTAAGATGTAAATACATCTCCAAAATGTTCCTTCAGGTTAATAGTGTGAAGGATCTCCACCTCCTGCTTGAGGAAGACGGGCTTTCAGCACACTATGGAGATAAAAAAATGTCTGCTGCTGAAGAGCAACCCCTAAACCCTGCACCCAAAGAACAAAACCTTGCAGACAAAATCTGCCCAATGGTAGGTCGGAGGAATATTTTGATATTTTGTACACTGTATCTTTATACTCACCACTACTTCAACAATCAGCATTTCTTCAGAATGATCGCTATCATTTTTTTTATTTGCACTGAATTTTCTGAGAAGGTCTCAATGTGATGTATTGACCTTCTAGTCAAACGAGAGTCACAGATCTTCAGCTGATATGAATTGATATGAATCACTACACACATCACTACACTACACTTTGGAACATGAGAAAATGCAAGGTTGTTTCTGGTTTGCAACATTTGCATAAGTATATATTTAGGGGATGAGTCCACTAAGATGATTTGCATGGATGGAAGTGCAGGATGTTAGCGTTTGAACAGTGTTTTTAAAGGTCGAGTGCTTTTCAGTTAAAACATGCCATGGTTGATATGCTACTGCGCACAATGACAAAACATATTTTATTGTATTCATTACATAGAAAAGCAACAGTGAGCTTTAAGCAAGACGTTAAATAAAAAAAAGTGTCGGCGCCAAGCTTGGAAAATACGCTGACGTTGTGCGCCTGAAAGACAACAGAATATATTTGTAGCTTCTGTTACTAAGATCTTTAGAGATGTCCTAACCTCACATCTCCTCCTCAGCAGCCTAGCGGGTTTGGCGGTACTCTGTCCGACCTGAAGGTGGCGCTACAAGATCTGAGCGCTGAGCTGCGCGAGGAAAGCCAGAGTTCCCAGGAGTTAACGCAGCAGTTTGCCCGTGCTAAAGCATCATGGGAAGTTGAACGAATGGAACTCAAGAGCATCATCACTCAGGTGAGTCTTGGCCTGAATCTATGTGCCATTCATATCTATGAAGTAATGTATATTATTATGAATACCAGACAAACATATTAAAACATTACAGAAGAAAATAAAGTAAACAATAAGTGGATAAAAATGCCATATTTATTAATATATTGACAAAGCAAGTAAGCAGGAGCTGTAATTTCTGCTCATCCTGCAAGAGATGCTCATGTCAGATGAATACTTCTGCATGCAATAAAGCTTTATATATTTTCAACTCAAGTAGTAAATAATATTGTAAATCCTTTGTTAAATACACTGTAGTGTCACACGATAACGTTGAAAAGAGTCCGCCGAGGTGAATAATTGTACAGATAACTTACAGTGTAGGTGTAAAGTCATTACTCTAGCATTGATTTCTAATTCTCGACACACTCGAGTCATTTTAACTCCTGTACTTCAGGCCTGTAGTCATTGATTTAACACACACACACATACACACACACACACACACACACACACACACACACACACACACACACACACACACACACACACACACACACATTACAGTAATTCCTCTTGGGAGATTTATTATGAAAACCTTTGGCAGCGTTTGTACAACGAAACCAAATCCATTTCCCCAGTTATTGTCAGATAAGCTTGCGTCCTGTGAAACCCACTGAAATGATCCAGAAAGTCAGCTCTAATTTAGTTATTTGATATTCATTTGCGTCCCTGTTGCTCTCGACATGCACCAGTAGTCTGACAAAAGAGTGTGTGTGTGTGTGTGTGTGTGTGTGTGTGTGTGTGTGTGTGTGTGTGTGTGTGTGTGTGTGTGTGTGTGTGTGTGTGTGTGTGTGTGTGTGTGTGTGTGCGTGCGCGCGCGCGCGTTCGTGTGTGTGTGTGTGTGTGTGTGTGTGTGTGTGTGTGTGTGTGTGTGTGTGTGTGTGTGTGTGTGTGTGTGTGTGTGTGTGAAAGATGAGTTTAATATCTCGTTTCTGAAAAGCATTCTAAATCGCAGTCATCATAAAATGATAGTTTTGAAATGAGATTTTGGTCTTTTTTACTCACCTTTCTATCATTCTGAAACAATGTTGTTTGTGCTGCGGAGCCCTCCAGTAAAAGATCATATCAGTGCTGATCTCTTCCATGGATGTGGATCCATGTCTGTCAAATAAAAAACAAAGTTAGTAATATAGACCTTACAAAAAAAAGGTTTTCTGATGTTAAAATTTAGTATTTAAAGGTATGTGTTTATGGAAAATAACTGATTTGTGAAGTTTCAAACTGAAATATTTATTTGCAGAATATGAAAAGTGCAGAGAGGTTTTAAGAAAACTATTTCATCTTAGGTATCAAGTTCACTTAAGTTTATTTTATGTATTAATGTATTTTATGTTTTCAGATATATTATACATTAAATGATATGATACACTGACAGTCAATATATAGGGAAACAAGTATTTACTGTAAGGCTCTATATGGCTTCTGCAATAGGTAAATTATGTCAAACATTTTATCTCTAATTAAATATTACCTTAAATATAAACATGGTTCATCGACCAGTACAAGACACAGACAAAGGAAAATGTTTTCAGTCTTGACTATTCATTCATTTCTCTCGTCTAAGCTTAAAACACACCATCACAGATTGTGTTCTAAGCAATATTCCTGCCCTCTACAGAGAAACCAGTGGCACCACAAGGACTCTTTCATCATCACTGCTTCGATAGGTCAACATTACAGCGTTTACTTCCGCTAGGCCACTTCCTTTGTTTTTGTAAGAATGGTGCAGAGAATGCTGAGCACTTAAGGGAGGAACGCCAGAGGAGGAACCTAATGCCCTAGTATTAACTGTGACCTCAATGGCACTAATAACAACCTGTCAGAAACGAATGATAAATCACTGCATTATAACCACACATGTTATTGGCACCAGGAGAACATAACGCTGTTACTGTCATGCTATAACATCTCCTGGTGATGCTGCAGTTTGTCAAGTTTGATTAATTTATGGTATAAGCCAAGAAGAAAGATGCAGGAGCTCTAAGGTCGCCTCTTTCCCATAGCCAATAGAGTTTGGAATAAACGTCTTTCACCCTCTTTAATAAACCACATCAACCCATTAACCTCATTGTATCGTCCAGAGCAGAACTCATTACACATTATCAGCGTGAGAAGCCAGTCAGAAGATGGTCTGATGAGTTCCCAGCAGGTCGGGGTTTTAATAAGCCACTTGCATAAGGTCATGAAATTTATGAGTTTGCAACAACAATTGAAAATGCAAAACAAATTCAAATGAGGATGAAGGATACCATGGATTCATAATATTTTTTTAAAAGATTTTATTGCATGAGCTACTGTTTAATACCTCCAAAACGCACACATCAGTTCAGTTCTCTGTTATTAACAAATATGTCTTAGTGACTCATTTTAAAATTGCTTTAATAGAGACACTGTAAAACATTTAAAGGGTCAGTTCATTCAAACCCAAATATTGTGTCACGAATGAATAACTCTGTGGTTGTTCCAAACGGTTATAAATTGATTTGTTTGATCGAATGCTTGTCACCAAACAGTTCTTGATAGTTATAATTGTAGTTTTGATAAATGACACATGCTTTCTTCCAAATATCTTCATCTGTGTTTATCTAACAAAGAAATATTTACAGATTAAAAATCCTGTTCTAGATAGTTGGAAGAATGCTTGTAACTAAGCTCTATTGACCACTATAGTTTCTTATATGGTTGCACTCACTCTTATTTTGTTTCCCATCAGCTGGAAGGAAAGGTGGGGAAGGTTTCTGTGGCCGGGGTTGATCCCCTAGACCTTAAGGAGGCTTTAAAAAAGGAACGAGAGGAGCATCAAAGCCTGCTTGCGGACTCGTACGCTGCTGTGATGGACCTCACAAAACAGCAGCAGATCAGTCAGAAGAACTGGAGCCGAGAGAGGCTGGAGCTTCTGGAGCACTTCAACCAGGAGAGAAGCCAATGGGAACAACGTTTAAGAGATGTCCAGAGCAAAGGCACACAGGTCAGTGGACACCGAAAAATATATATTTGTCATGGTTTGTGCGGCATGTTCTCTTTCTATTAAATTACTGTTTGCAGGAAATGTAGAATATGAATTTGTTATGAATTCAAATTTTTATTTTACTTTACTTCATTTTACGTATTTAACATATTGACTGTTCTTTCAGATTTTACTGAGGCCATTAATTAACGAGGATCTTTCATTCTTAAAAGGATAGTTCACCCAAAAAGGAAAATCTGCCATGAGTTACTCTCTAGCTAGTTGTTTCTTCGTCACAAAGAAATATATTTTATAGAAAGTTTTTACCAAACAGTTCTTAAAACCCATTGACAACTATATTAGAAAAGATTTGACAGTCAAAAGTAATTTTGTTGTATTTTGTTTGTATTCTGTGTTAAACAAAACAAACCAACTACATCTACAATGGTTGTCGGTGGGGTCCAAGACCTGTTTGGTTACAATAATTCTTGCAAATATCGTTCTCGGTAAACAAAGAAATGTATTCAGATTGGCAATAACTTTAAAGTGAGTAAGCGAAGAAGGCAACATTTTTGTTTTTGGTGAACCATCCCTTTAAAGTTTATTTATCTTGTGCATATTTTCTACACTTCCTCCAGCGGCTCAGTTCTCCCTCACATAATAGAGGGATGTGACATCATCTTCAAACACTTCCACAGAACGCTTGCAGACACACTCGGCTTGTTACATCAGTTATTGGGAACTGCTGGTTTCATCTGTGTGGCGGCTCGGAAAGTGTAGTCAGAATGAGACATTGTGGTCAGCGTGTCTGCTCAGCCCACACTGTACTTAATGATGCTGGAAAAGAATTTAAGTCTTTGACAAACACAGCAGTTCTCTATTTTTAAATGATATCTTAAATGGCTCGTTGAGTGAAATGAGGTCATGTAGACAGACATTGTGAAGTCATTATCTCCACAGAGGAAACTAGCTGTTTTCATTGACCTTATTTCCTAAAGAGAATATAAACTGACTCAGTTATGCCACATGGATGAATGGATTCACTGAAAGGTTACAATGGCTCTGTTACACTTTAATAAAGTAGATCATTTTTATTTCAGCTTCCCCCCGAGAAAACATCAGCGAAGGAAACATCACCTGGTGTGGCCACGAACAGTTCAGCCTTACAAAGGTACAATGACCAACACGAGATGTGAATCACTTGTAATCTTTTCTCAATACACATTTAATGATTACCAAATGCAATTTTCCACTCTCTTAATGCAGGATTCTGCTGGATACGAGCCTTTTTCTTCCTGTCCATAAGGTTAGTGGAACACAAGATGGGAATTTTGCTAAGCATCAGTCTACGGCCCATGCCTCCCTGTTGGTTTGTACCGACCTGAGCGACCTCAACAAAAAGAATTGGAAGTACCTGACCAATGATTCAGACATGCTGGAGAAAGGTGACCAATTCAAGACATGGGACTGCCCGAGTACCAATTCCAACAGCACCTTCCCGGGACACGAGGAGTACGTCCAGAGAAGCTACACGGCTCCAGATAAAACGGGAATTCGCATCTATTACAGCCCTCCAACGGTGAGGAGAATGGAGAGGAGGCCGGTCAAGGAAAAGACTAGTCAGAACCCCCAGCAAGGATTTGGATCTAGGGACACCAACATGATGGATCCATCAGATCATGTGCATGCACCCTTGTCAAGCGCTTCGACTTCGGCTTATGAGCAGTGGTTGAGTTCGCTTTCCCAGCAGCATAGAAATCTGCTTGAAGGGGGGACGGGTGGTCCTGCTCCATTCCACGGATTGGAGATTTCAGGCAATCTTAGTGATGACATGAAGGAGATGACCAACTGTGTGCGACAAGCCATACGCTCCAGCTCCCTAGAGAGGAAGTGTAGCAAAGACACAGCGAGCCAGACCATTTGTGTTTCCAGCACAGGAACTCAAACGGCCCAGTTCGTCAGCATCGGCCTACAAACGGATGTCCCGATTCCAACAACCAGAGGCCTTCAGGGGAAAGCGTGGTCTCCTCGTCCGTCCACCTCACTCGTTTCTGCACGTTCCCGACAGATCTCTTCATCACTAGATAAAGTCCACAGCCGCATCGATAGACCCTGTTGCTCGCCAAAATATGGCTCACCCAAGCTCACCCGCAGGGTCTCCACCTCCTCTTCTAAACTCGAGACCTCCTCAATGTCTTCAAGAGATCGTAGCATCTGGAATCTGAACAACCGCAGCGGTGCACAGAACGGTTCCGCTTGGGCACGTTCCACCACCACCCGAGACAGCCCTGTGCTTAGCGGACTCAACGATGGATTGACCAGTCTCTTCAGTGTAGTAGAACATTCTGGAAGTGTCGAGGCCTTGTGGAAAGCAGATCCGTGTTCAGGGAGACAAGCCGCTGGGAAGCCTTCCTGTCCTAGCATTGGTGTCGGTCTAGGAGAAGCTGGAGCTCAGAAGTATGGCATGGTCCAGGAGTTTCTCCGCAATGTTTGCAGCAGGACGGGAGCAGTGGGTACCGTTGACGAACCCAAACCAGAATGCCTTCCTGGATCTCTGATCGGGACAGACAACATCACAAAGATTGTTAATAAAAGATTCATGAAAACACAAAGAGATGAGGTTGGTGCCACTGGAAAGGAGGTGATAAGTACGAGCTCCAGCACTTTAGAGGTGAGACTTTAAGATAATTGATTGAGTTTGTTTAATAATTGGTTTGGTCATACATGGGATATTCAGTTAACAATTTTTATTCAGAAATTTTATTTCTTTCTGTCACTGATTGAAAAATGTAGTTAATTATTAATTATTATTAATTATTATTTCCAAAATTATTCAAGATTTATAGATTTTTAAAGATAATTTCTATAACGATTCAATAATTATTTATTCTCTGTTATTGCATTGTATTGTATATTTTTAATATATTTTTATTACTTTTCAAAAAAAATCTAAGATTGTGGCAAAGCACAGCAGCTTTATAATAATTACATATAAGTACAAACAGTAGGGACATAGGGAAAGTAACATCTAATTATGATTTCAAGACATGCATTGTATATTAGCAACAAAATAATTTTATAAGATTGTTATTGTTTTTAAAAAGGAAGTACACTAAATTTGCCAATTTTTTTTTTTAATAATAAATAAAATATTGATATTATTAATTACAACTGGATTTATTAATTTTAAAACCTGACTTTTTATGGCAGAACACAAGGGAAGATAATTTGAAGAATGTTGGTAACCAAAAAACATCGGATCCCATTGAAATTCAACTGTTTTCCTGTACTTTTGTTTTATGCCAAAGAAAGTCATGCAGGTTTAAAATAACTTGAGGGTTGGCGCCAATAGCTGGTTAGTGTGCCGACGTAGGGCTGAGTACTAGTGGTCTGACCCAGATTCGATGCCCATCCCCAGCCTCCATTGCCGGTCCCACTACCCTGTCTTAGACTAGCTCAATTTCCTGTCTCCTCTCCAGTATCCTATCAATAAAAAACATGAATTAAACACAATATAAATAATCATTGTTTCTTTTATCCCAATATGGTCAATACTTGTGACTACTGTGACTATTTACAATACAAATATTTTTTTAATTTAACATGCTTATGTATGTAATTGCTCTTTTGTAGGATTCAGTTTGTGAATGCAGCTCACAGACCCAGTTCTGTTTTGCCCGTCACTCTCGCACACCCACACGACAAACACAAGGCCAGTGCAGGCACCGCGCGCAGGACTCGTCCACAGCAACCGAAGAACGCCCGGATGCCAGTAATGAGTGACGGATTCCTTCAAAACCTCACAAACAGAACTCTCATCAAATATTCATACATACACATACTGCCACACAAATGCACTGCCACATACATCCATACACACAAATGTCAAGAATTCAGGATATCAAAACAGAACACCTCTACTGGATCCTCCAGCACCGGACCTCAGTCTAACCAGCACACTTTAATGCCAAGAAAAGGGAGAAAGAGCTGAACTCCATTCCACTGTCAACCAGTCCCAGCCGCTCCTGCCAGTCCACCATTCCTCTGTTCCTCATCTAACCAAAAGAAGTTGACTTACAAAACCCAAGATGTCAGCAGTGCTTTCTAAAATCATGTAGACAAATAGAAGACAAAACAGCGAAACATTTCCAAACAACTGCCCACAGATAGCATTACTCTGAAAATCTGTACAGTACTCCAGTGACCAGACCTGGATGAGATCTAAAAGCTCCTTCACGACTAAGCCTCGATCATATCTTATTATAAATCCGTCCTTTAATAAACACTTGATCTTATTATGCCGTGTTAAGAAGTGTACGGAGAGCATGCTGGTAGCTGTAGATGATAGGATGATACAGAACACTTTTCTCTGCTTTTGTACACTGTATTGTATGTGTGTGAACTCTAGGTTTTCTGGCTAGAACATCCATGTGAAGTTTACAGTGACTGCGGGAGACGTTATTGTGCTTGTTCAGACTTTTGTTCTACCTCTCCCCTCGTCAATCATCCTTCTTTTATGATCCTATTAGGTGTAAAACAGGGTAGATGCCATAATGATTTGACCAAATCTTGGATAGTATGAACGTCAATATTTATATAATAGTTTACCCCAAAATGAACCTTTCATCACTTTAAATCTGTATGACGCAAAACACAAAAGATATTTTGAGGAATGTTGGTAACAATTGACATGCATTGGTTTTATTTATAATAGAATTTAATGGATACCACTGTTTTTGATACCAACATTTTAAAAAATATCTTCTCTTGTGTTTAAAGAGGAATGAACGTCATGCAGGATTCAAATGGCAAGAAGATGAGTAAATGATGATGCGGTATTCATTTTTAGTATCAAGTAGGTTTAACCTTCAACTCTCTTATCCCATTTCTTTTTTTCTAGTCCCCATCGACATGCTTCATACATAAAATGCTTACTATACAGATATATAACAGATATTTTAATACACAACAATGAATGCTTATTGCCCACGGTGAGATTTTGAGATTAGTTATCTTCATCGCAAGATCGAACAATATAATCTGTAATCTGACCATTTGTTTTTGCTATGCACTTCTGTAATACGAAGTTGATGCTTTCTTTGTCTGTTAAAAAAGTGTTCTCTTTTTTTCTCCAATGGAGTGGTGCTGCAAAACAGAAGTTCGATGTGCTTTCATGGAGCTTTCATGACAGTAAAGAAGCATTTTTTGTGCTCTCAAGCCAATAGGACCTGACGACTCGGCTCTTTTATAAACAGGGCATAAGTGGAGATTCAGAATATTCGTGTTTCTTGTTCAGCGTTTGGCGTTGTTGTAAAAAAAAAGTCAGCTATTTTAAACCCAGCCTGCACGCAAATCTCCTCTTTTCCACAGCTACCTCTAAACTCTTTTTTCTTACGTTCAGTCCGTCCATGTTTCCTTTTGAAGGACACAAGTGCCTTTTAAATCAAAGCAACAAATCAACATTAAAAATACATTTTGGAGGAAACCCATTTACAACAAATCCTTTAACATCTTTGCTACACTCCATTTCTTCTCAAAAGTGTACAAGTGCAAATGACATTTGTAGAATAGGTTGTAAAGAAGCCAAAATTCATTGGATCTCTTGAGATTTGAAAATAAGGAAGTCAGTTCTGCTTTTCTTCATAAGCCATTTTTAACCGTTTGAACGTTTCATGGATTCAGTCGGATGTTGTGTTGTAGTAAAAATATCAGACAAACGATGTGCCGTCCTTATAAGTGTCCCTTAAGCCGGTCTTCTGAGCCGGGTCACATGATCTCCAGCAGAAGGAAGACCTGAGCTCGGAATTTACGTTCTCACGGCAAAAGTTGAAGTCAATACCTATCGATGGTTTGGGAATAGAAATCGATATCGTTCCTTCAGCCAGTCATGTTGTCAGGCACAGCTTTCTAAATGACCGTCCTATTCACCGATCTTTATCTCCATCACATCACTGTTTGACTACCTAGACTAGCAATACGTATATAAAAACTACGTTGCTTGTTGTTGATATCATTCGCTAAATTATTATAAAGAGAACGCGTGTATATTGTTGTTTTGTCTCCATCTGAAATCTCTTGAATTGAAAAGATGATGACGGATGGAAAATGCTGTTTCTTAATGTTTTAACTTGAAATCAAATATACTGTACATAAATACACAATTTGTACTCTTTCTATCCTCCAGTAGGAAACGTTGAATGTCTCTTCTAACTTTGAGCTTAAATTCTGTACCTTTCTTCGCCTGAAAACAAAACGTCAGTTTTTGTGTAAATAGAAACATTTTGAAAGTAAAATAAAAATGCTTCTTCATAGAATTTTTTCTGTCATTTATTCGATGTCTTGAGAGGAGACCGGGCTCGTGTTTTTGTAGTCTACCAAATAAACTTGCAAGCTTAAGGAAAATAATACAATAATAATTATGTAATTGTTTTCCAAAACTCAACAAGGAGATGCCATTAAACTTCATTTTAATGATGACATGGTCACCTTGCAAAAATAATTAATAATAATTCATTAACATGAATTAAATAAAAAAAATTAGTGGAAAATAAATTCAATAATTGTGAACAAATGTCCAACATCTCAAAAATATACAAATATTTGTTATGTTTTTAAAATAAAATAATATTTAATGAACACATATTGCATTTATACTATAAATCAATGTTTTGCTGAATTCTAATATAAATATTTGAGTTAATGAGATTTACAAAAAAAATTTTAGGTTCAAATTGATGTGTACTTTCCATTCTTAAGGAATCTAAACTAGAGGTTTCAAATCTGGATGTGTTGAAGGACCCACACGTACATACAGAAGTGGTCACACTACTAAATATTAACGCAAATGTTTTATGCAATTATATTGAATCAACATGTTCACGTTAAATTGCAATATTTGTTCTACTTTCTGGTTTGTGATTCACAAGAAAATCACAAGGTTTTCCTAAACCATAAAGCGAATCCATATTTAATATAACCTGGATCACAGCTTTGCATCGCTTTGTGACTGTTTTTCAATAATGAGAGTCATAAAGAAATCCATTATTAAATATTGATATATAAATCAAATTCCTGCATTCTCCTCTATCTCAAGAATACATTTGTGGAAGGAAATGCATCAGTTTTCTGTCCCAGCGTGTGAAGGAAATGACTCAATTCTCTTCACTTAAAGCTGCAAGGTTAGAAATGAGTCCGGATAATCGGTGAATGTAAAGAGAGGGCTGGCAGAGAAGGGCAGAGCCGTGTGTTCAATGAACCTCTGGGTTGTAATGTGTCAGGTCCAGCTGTATTCTCTTTATTCACATCACTTCTACAGCACAGCAGCTGACGGAGAAATCCTGATCATGTGGGAGCGTTGAGTTCATTTGGGAACATCTGCAGTTTTCCTTGCTTGCTCTTTTTTTGAAATAATCAAGTTTACATTTGAATCGGACTGCAGACAAAGAGATACAGGAAATGAGGAAACACTTGCGACATTCAAAAGAAGAGACACTTCCTGTCTCAATGTGATGCATTAATATTCATGATGTGATTCAGAGGAGGGAGAGGACAGAGCGATAGAGAAAAAGAGAGAGAGGAGTAGAGAGTATACTTTATAGCTTACCAAATTATTGCTGTGTTTGTAAATAAGGACTTTAAATGTCATAAACACAAATGGTCAAACAACTCAAATAAAATCACTGATTTAAAAATCACTATTAACCAAACTAAAATTATAATTCTACATCTTTTATCGTGTTCAGTGATTTGTTCATCAAACAATGTTTGCAGGACTCACGGCCAATCTTTTTCCTGATGAATTAAACCATCACAAACCTACGTCAAATAATGAACAGACGTTTACTTGGTCTCATTCATGCTTTTGCATTTGTTTTTCTGGTCAAAATTGTAAAATAGAAATATAAAAAGCGTTATGTTATCAAAAGCACGTTTTTATTGCACTATAAAAAATGTTTACGTTACTTATAAAATACCACAAAAATAACAGTTATATCAACTTGAAAAATTATTATTATATCAAATTAAATTTATTTGAAAAATAATTAATAATAATTCATTAACATAAATTAAATTAATAAAATTTGTGGAAAATAAATTAAATATTTGTGAACAAATTTCCAACATCTCAAAAATATACAAATATTTGTTATGTTTTTAAAATAAAATAATATTTAATGAACACATATTACATTTATACTATAAATCAATGTTTTGCTGATTTCTAATATAAATATTTGAGTTAATGAGATTTACTAAAAAAATTTCTAGCATATACAAAAATTAAAACAGTATATTTAACTTAATCTCAAAGCTAAATTTACTCATTTTTCAGGTAAAAACAGAGCACATTTCTTTTGGAGCGTTAACACATTTCAAAATAATATTTGGTTAAAATAATGCTTAATTTTTAGGGAACATTCGACTGGGCCTGAGCACTGCACAAAAGATTAATCATAAAAATAATATATTATACAATGATTCAAACTAAACTTTTCTTTTAATTAAATTAAAGTATTAAAATGAACTAGTATTTCAATATTATCTCCTTCAGTATATATCATTAGTTGAATTTGGTCACATGATGTTCTCCATCCTCTATTATTCAATCCCAAAATATTGTTAACAGGTACAGCACAAAATATAACATTTACATTTATTTATTAAGCAGACACTTTTATTTAAAATGACTTTCAGTATTATGCAGTTGTCAATTATCACTGCAGAGTGAACAGGCGTGAGATGTCTTCAAGGACACTTCAGTCATTGTCTGCTGACACTGAGAATCAAACCAACAACCTTCTGTTCACGAGTACAAGTCTCTAACCATCAGACCACCACTGACCCGACTGAAACAAGACATTAACATCACAACCATTCCTCATGGACAATCCCAGAATAGATCCGCTGGAGATCAGCGCCGCTGATGCTGAGTGGACTTTCTTAAAACTGATCTGATAAGATAGAAATCAAGTGCTTGAAATGCATCTGCTGGTGCTTATAGATTATATCTCAGTGATCAAGAGAATGATATATGATAAAATCACCAAATAATCACTGGAATGCTCACAACAAACAGAGAATTTCTGGGGCAGTCGTGGCCTGGTGGTTCGTGTCTTGGGCTCGTGATCCGAAGGTTGCTGGTACGAGACTTGGAACCAGCGGGAATACCACGACCGAGGTGAGTCCCTTGAGCAAGGCACCGCCCCCCCACTGCTCCACGGGCGCTGCAGTATGGCTGCCCACTGCTCCGGGTGTGTGTTCACAATGTGTGTGTGTGATCACTTACTGGATGGGTTAAATGCAGAGCACAAATTCCAAGTATGGAACACCATACTTGGTAATACGTCACGTCACTTCACTCTAGTGTGTGCCTTGACCTTCACAGAATAGCATTTGTGTGAGGTCAAGTAACCTCAGTTCCTCTAGTTGAACATGCAGAACTGAGGATTATGATAAAAGAAAGAAAATACTTTTTTTCTAATTCTTCAATAAACAAATTTAAAGCAAATAAAAAAATCCCAGAACACAGAGCCTTCGCATAAAAGCAAACCCAATTGTGAGAGTTCTACTGCTGTCGGTGTTACAGGCCAGAAGGAAAAGATCTCTTGAGTCCGAATCAATCGTGCCCTAAACTAATGTAGAGGTCAAACTAGAGGAGAACTGAAAACCCTTTCACGGATGACTGCAGAAAACTACCAAGCCAGTGGAAACATACACAGACAAACGGATCCATTAAACATGACTGGTGAACACTATCTTTTACAGTTTATTTCACACTAGATAGATAACAAATCATGGAGGTCAGCAGATGTATTCAAGAGAAGCAACCGCTTGGTGTTTGTGGGATATACGGCTCCGGTAGATCATATCAGACCGGCGGTTTAAACACAAACACAGGATGCAGGAAAGCGGTCTGCAGAAATTATGAGTGAACGTGAGACCAGCGGGGAAATCATGCTTTCTGTTTGCTGGTGATCTGAAGATGATGGAAAGTGCGCTGAGATGAGATTGAGGTGTTTGTTGGCACTGGCGCTCTATGCGAAGGAAGGGTGGGAGTTTCCTATGGTCCAAGGTGGGAAAAAACAAGAAGGTTGAGTGGGCACCGTGCATTAGTTTAGTATGGAGGTTAATGTTATTTTTTATGAGTGAACGGATGATGGATGGACCTAAAACAAGATTGTTGGGCTGGAGATACTTTGCGAATTGAAATTGTCAAAAATACATCGCTTAAGAGGTTGCTGTTAGACTGAATGATGTTTGTATTTGCTATCATAATTATTTTGGAAAGTGCACATCTACGAAGAAATAAAGCATGAATGAGAGAAATTTACAGAATTGGCTTTGTTGAAAATGGCTATGTTATAATCATTTGTACATATTGTAGTTAAAATCCACCCCCCAAATAACAGAATGTAATTTAATGATGTTTTACTATTTTGTTTTACAGAAAAGTTATTTAAATATTTGGCAATTTACAAAAAATGTTATATACTGTACTCTCTGGTTCAAATATTTGATATAAAGATTTAACATTTTATTTAGCCTAAAATATAATTTTCTAACTTTCGATGTTAGACTTTGGTATTTTTATCAATTTGAGCACAGTGTACACTTCTTGAGGACATTCAATAGTGAAGATTTAATACCATTAAGGGTGAATTGTTAAAACGAAATTTGAATCAGGTAAGATGGAACGCATAAGACTAGACAGATCAACGGCATAAAGGAATTAAAGAAATCGTGTTCGAGGGTTGGACTTTAAAGCAGAAGTTTGTTGGTTTGAATCTCAGTGTCAGCAGACAATGACTGAAGTGACTACTGTACCATACTGTAAGTCCCTTGGAAATAAGAGTCTGCCAAATGAATAAATGTAATGTAAATGTAAAATAGACTAATAGTGCCCCAAACAGAAAATGCACTTATTCAACTACACAAGACCGGAGAGAATCAGAGTGATTCCAGCTCACATTGTGACATGTGCCATACTGAATCAAACACTCAGGTTAAGAGATAAAGCATAAAGGGTTTTATCGTATAATCCTGGGGGAATTCGTCATCTTCTCTCTCTAGGTGTTGTTTTGGAGTGTGTGTAGTACAGAATAATACAGAGCACACACGGAAGAATAATGTCATTACATGATCCATATGGGCTCAGGCACAGAAATGATATTACGTCTTTGTGTGGAACTAAAGAAAAAGGATCAGAAAATTCTGCAGAAAATATGTCTCATTCATATCACATCTTCAGAATTCTCTCTATTTTTAATGCACTTTCATTATCTTTCTCTGTATGGTAACATCTTATAGAAATGACATCAGTATTTCTCTCTCATACATGCAGTTTTAAAGGCAGGCTTTTCCAGTATATCTATATTCATTCAGTTTAAAACTGCTGGCAGATGACAACCTAAACACACCGACCATAACAGGGTGTTAGAGTTTAAATTTCTATCTTTCTATCTATCTATTTCAAATTCATATGAATCATCCATAGCAAAAAAACACAAAATCACACACAGATTTACAAGTTGTTATATGCAAATATAAAATTAAACACTTTTAATTGAGCATGAAATTTATTCAGAATTTACTAAAATATAGTTCTGATGTAATGTCTTGAATATAAGAAAAGCCTAAATTTACAACACCCTTTCTTTTCAAGATGTACCCTATGTTAATTAAAACATTTTGAAGACCAAATCTAGTCTAAAACTAAAGAGTTTTGAGCTATAATTATAATTAATATGACATTTTTTGTTGTATATATATATTTTAAATAAAGTATGGTACATACTGGTAAAAATGCACTTTATAACACCATTAAAACCTGCGGTGTAATGATTTCAAATCTCAATGTAAAAAAACATAAATGCACATAATTTTTTGACATTATTGATTTCTAATCTGCCACATAGAGAAAAAACAGACTAGAGCTTTTCTATGACTATACAAGTTTTGTTATTTAAAAAATTCCTTTTACATATTTATTTTATTTGACATGTTTCTTGTATCATTTCAACAGACCGAAGCCTAGACCACGATGATAAACCAATCTTATTTTTCAGAGGTTTTTCCAAGAATTAAACAACATTTATATTTAGAACAGTAGGAATGCTTTGTATTTCAGAGCATTGCGACATTGACATCCCATTGCTATAAAAAACACAAATGACAAATGACTTTTCTTGGTGTTTCTTTAACAAATTGCCTAAATCTCCAGCTTCTAACGCTTTTCTCCAGAGAAACATTTCAAGCAATCTGAATTCATTAAAATAAAACTGAATAATACTTCAAACAACACTCGGATTTTTCAAGACACCAAAAGTCATTTGAAAGCATCCATCATTAAATAGAAAAATGATTATCCAAATTTTCCGTTCACATTAATTGTATTGTTCTTAATGTTTCTCAACAAATTCAATGTATTCCCCTTAGGGGTTTTTGGGAGAAACATCTGGCATTTTTGGAACTGGTGGAACGCTTTCATACCAAGCAATTTACCGAAGATGAAACAGATTTTATCAGGGTACGTGTTCCCTGTGAATTGAACTCATGACCTTGCATCTGCTATACATTTAATATCACACTTACACCAAACACAACTGAGATCTCCATTAAACCTCCCGAGCTTGATGAAATCTTTTTCAAGCGTTTACCTGCACTCTCTCTTGCTTGCACATACACGACTGTTATCTTCAAACATCCAGACTGTGCTTTCATCTGAGCGAGGGTCAAGCTATGGAAAGCCCAATCTGTGCGACTTCATAAAGAGAAATAAAATAAAGAGGAAAGAGAAAAAAGGTCTGCAAGAGGGTTATTATGAGTGTCTGTTGTCTGAAGGTTAATGCTCGGAAAGAGCAGAGCGTTTCCTTACAACGCTTCATACGACGCTATGGCTGAGTGCTTTTACTGTGTGTTAGAACTGACATGTTAAAAGAGCAGCGGGTGTAAAGAGATCCATCTACACATCCAGAGAAATCAACCAGACACGCATAAAAAGACAAGAAGTCATTTCAGAAGAACTCCATTGGAGCCACCGCCATACCACAAGTCATCCTGCACATGGGGCTTTGTTTAAAGTTATAGTTGTGCATAATAAAAAGTGTGTCACTTATTCATCGTCTCATGTGAAATCAGAGTGACCGTTTTATTCTAAAGAACCCAAAAGAAGATATTTCGAAATGTGTCGGTATGCAAACAGCAGCGGCACCCTTTTACTTAAACCGCATTAACACAAAAACAATGCAAGCGAATGACAGTTACCAACATTCTTCAAAGTATCTTCACTTGTGTTTTCTGTAAGAAAAGTCAATCGGGTTTGAAGCGAATAAATGTTGACCAAAGGAAGCTCCAAAAAAGAATGAAAAACGGTTATTCCGACCCATTTCTTTTCACGAGTGCTTTTGATAAAGAGTGTTCATTAATCGTGTCCGGTTTCTTGGCTTCAAGGGATGGTTCGAAATTTTTTTGTAAAATTTACTCAACCTAAATTACAAACCTGTGTTTTTCTTTTGTAGACCACAAAATAAGAAATTCAGAAAAATGTAGAAAATCATAAAAGACTCAAAAACCACATACATTTCTCA